>DWGR01000709.1:0-19961 GCA_018247715.1 Heliconius burneyi | reverse complement strand
TAATTTCAAATAGAATAATAAATAAAATATTCAACCTAAGGCTGAATATATCATTGTTACAAAGAATAATCAATAGAATATTATTAAATACTTTAGAAATACAAATTTTAAGGCATAATTTTTTGTACGAGCTATAAAATATTTTTGTATAATAATAAAAAATATTATATACAATTTTAAACAATCACAAAGTGGGAATCGAATCTATAATTCATCACTCATCCATTGCCAATAATTTTATTTTGTACTTTATTATAAGCACTATAAACAAATTTTATAAGTAAACTTTTAAGAACACCGTTTCAGTAAGCGCATACTAATTTTCAACTTCACAAGTTTTGTATTAAAGAAAGTTTTCAAACCGCTTCTCTGCATAGCTTGTTAAGTATAATCTCTTAAGTTTTTAAGGTAAGTAGAGTTATATTAAAATAAATGTATTAAGAAGCCAGTCGTACCAAAACGCAGGTTGGTTATTCGATTCCCATACGAGGGAGTTAAATATTTCTAAGTCAAGCTCTGTATGTAATACCGCCTCGCAACACGTAAAACCTCCAGAATTCGGAGATAAGTGGGTAATGTCTTAAGTGTCTGAATCTGAATGGAGTATCTTAACACCAGAGCCTCAAGATGTATCAAGCGTAGAGTAACATTATTACTAACCCTAAGGAGTGTTACATTTTCAAGTGACTTCCAAAGAGGAATAGATTAGATAGGCAAGATTTATGTTTGATTTTTTTGTATATTCATCAATGTATCCGATTTTTTTATTTAAAAGATTGTAAGTAAGGGTGGCGACGAGACCACAACGGGAGCTTCCCGAGGAAGGCGACAATCTTTCAAATTTTATAGAGACTTATAAAAGTAAATGTGGTTTATATAATATTTCTTATAATAATCCTACAAACGCTCGGCAGGCAGCCCTAACTTATGATTATCTGTATATTTTTTATCTCAATTTTCCTACAATGATATTGAATGAAAGACTTTAATACAAATTTGGTCTCTTAATGAAGAGCTTAGTGACACATTATATCTTACTATCAAGAGAGAATCTGGTTTAGCCCTTATACTCTCTAATGTATATATTTTTAATATAAATATTTATTTCATTTCATCTAGGAATTAATATACCAGAATTTGATGTGATACATATATTTTTTTTTTGATAAAAATAAATAATTTAGCTGACAATAGAGTAACAAAATACTCGTAGCTTACGAAATTTAGTTATTTACTTTTATGTTATTATAAATTAATAAGAAAATAAGAACGTATTTGCAATAGAGTAATCACGTTCAATCTTGATGGAAATCATAACAAGAATAATATGACAAAATAAAATAATAACTCCGCCGGGACAGCTGTGAGCTGCCGTGACCAGGATTCGAACCTGGGTTACTACGGCCACAACGTAGGGTCCTAACCACTAGACGATCACGGCTATCGGAGTTGATAACGGTTGCTCGGTAAATTGCGAGTACAATCTTAAATTACTTTCACTTACATAACGGTATGCGCAAGCGACGAAATGTTATTGTGAAAGAAGTACTCTAATTTAAATCATGCAATAATATAAATGTATATTTAGTTTAATTTTAAATATTAAAACAGTTATATTTCTTAAATTTATTTACATTTTGGTTCCGTCAATCAAATTTGCTGTAAACTTGTGTTTTTCTGTTAATTTAAATACAATTAACAATAGCCGCGGATTCGACTTCTACACTGGAAGCACTTATAGACGATCTTATATGTTATATACATAGATATAATATTATTGTTATATTTTTACCGTCAAACATTATTGGAAACCACATTTACCCAGTAGTAGAAACTAAAGAGGCCAGTTGTGGCGCAGGGGCACAAAGTGACTGTAAACACAACGGGTTGTGAGTTCGATTCCCATTCAAGGAATTGAAATATTTAATATTTTCATCTTCGCTACCCAACAAGTAGTGAGTCCAAAAATCGGCGGAAAATTGGAAACAGAGTATCTTAACACCAGGTTCCCTCTGCCTGTATTGCTTTGTCCAAGATACAGCGTGAAGCTGAATATAAAAACTATAGTAATTACTTCGTTCTCATTCTGTCTATAACAAAAGTTTAGTTAATTTCAAATAACTAATTCAGCAAAATGTACGAATCTGAAATTGATTTAGTTTTAAACCTTCAACTGACTGTAAGTACTCGTAAGAATGATTGTTGATTTCTGAGTTGGAGTAAGCCTAGCTTAGTTGTGATACTGGAGTTTAAAAATCTTACTAAAATTAATAAAATATATCAATTTATAAGGACTATAGATTAATAGAAGGATAGAATTTTTTTAGCCCCACTTGGGAAACTAGTGTAAGGCCCTTCCCTCCCCCGCTTTATGGTGTATTATAAAGAATAAGTATTTGATATTAATTTAAGCCTGTTGTATGTGATCCTGAGATAATATATCTTTACAGATGGACAACGTAATGACCCTTACCAAAAAAGCAGGGGAATAAAACAAAATATATAAATAACTCTAACTGGTAATCGAACCCACAACGAGCACATTTAAAATTAAACGCTGTCTCATTGAGCCACGTTGATCCCAATACTTGTCTTTAATAGCTTTTAGAATACTTTAACTATAGTTGAAATCAATAAAAAGAAATACACTAGATTTTATTTATTATTATAAAATCCCCGTAAACATAACCTTATTGAGGAAGAAAATATATGGCATACATTAAGGGTTGATCAATTGGTTTGGCTTAATACATAATTTTGTATCTAATACATGTTTATTGACTTTTACTCATGAAATATGTATGACAAATTATCGATTCAATATAGAAGCAATTTGATGTGGCTTTCTCTTGGAATATGAGAGATAGCTAAGAAACTGTTGTTTTAATTTTTTTAACCGACGCCAAAAAATAGGTTCTCTATTTGATTGGTATAGTTTTTTTAATTTAAATTTTCCGACGTCTGTCACATTTTGTTCTGCGTGCGATTTCCGTATTTTCCCGGCTTAGAATACGATCACCCTGGTACTGGTGGTGTCGTAAGAGGTGACAAAAGTACGAATGGGAGAGTCAAGTTGCCAGCAATGGCGGCACGCATGGGCAGACTCGACAGGATCATTACTACACCCAGCATTTAAAACCGGCGTGAAGTAGTGGCTTTATGCCATTGCGTTTCGCATTAGATAATGCTGGGCTCCGGCGCCCAACCACCTCAAAAGCTGGCAACGCACCAGTAGCTCCTCTGGTACTGATAGAGATACCGAATTCTGGTGTTACGCGGTGTCGTGAGCGGCGGTGATCACTTACCATCAGGTGACCCGAACGCTTGTTTGCCCTGTCTTTTTCCATAAAAAAAAGATTTCGCTTGTAATAAATTGGACAAGGTAAACGGGTCACCTGAAGGTAAGTTATCACCGCCGCCCATGACCCCGTGCAACAGGAGCTGCAGAGGAGTGCGTTGCCGGCCTTAATAATATTAACTCCATCAGTAAGCCTGAATTTAAGTAGCCCTACGTACTAAAGGTAAAATTCTTAAGGCCTATTAGTCTAATATGTGGTTAAGACAGTATGCGTACTCATTGAAAGTGAGGTACTTGTTTTCTTATTCCCTAGGATCTCAGTCAGTCATGGTAACATGTGTTATTTTGTGAAGTTCAAAAACAATTTCAAACACTGTACTGTACAATGTACGAGGAGTATCCACATTGGTAATTAACTTAACTTGGTTTAATTAGTGAATATCTTCAGTGATGAGTTTCAGCCAAGTTAAATTACCTTAAAACACCAATACCTAAGAGGCAGTCGGATTAAATTTTCAGTTACAATTATATATGTGGGTTATTTGTAGTGTAATAAATTAGTTTTGGTTTACTCCGTTCATTAATGTTTGTTTTTTTTATTAAAATCAAATAAATCAGCTTCACGCTGTATCCCGCACACAGCTGGGTAGGCAGAGCGGACCTAGAGTTAATACACTCCGTTCCACACTTTCAGCCGAATTCTGGAGGCATTACGTGCTACGTGGTAGAACTCAGCGCTGCGCCTTACCTCGACACCAGAGCGAAGAACTGGAAATATAAACGTAAATAAATATTTCACGTCATGAGTGAGGATTGAACCTACAACCATTGCGTTACAGTCACACCTTTTTGCCGCTGCGCCACTACGGCCTCAAAAATTTTTTTATTAAACGCTTTAAATGGCAGGTGTAGGCGGTATATTATAATTATACAGGGTAGGCAGAAGGAACCTAGTATTAAGACACGTTCCCCACCTTCTGCTCAACTTAATTGAAACATTGCATGTTGAGTGCCAGTTTTATCTATCTACCAGAACAAATAAATTGAAATAAATATAACAATTAATTCTGAGTGGAAATCGAACCCACAATTATCACTTTTACATTCTAAGGTTTATCTACTGCACAACGACGGCGTCTATATTATTTTTAAGTCAACGTCTCTTTCAATCCAACTAAACAAGACTACTGCAGTGTGTTATTAAAAAAATGCCTAAAATATGAATGAATGATCTATGAATCTTTAATTAGGAGCGTAACTACTGAATGATGACGAAATACTCAATATAACCGATAAATAACGATTTCAATTAGATTTTTGAGTAAATTTTCGAATTTAAATGTCCTCTTGTATAAAAAATCTATATTAAAACATTCGCTGTCATTTTGAATGAAAACCAAAACAATTCAATTTGGCACAATGTAGGTAGAATCTATTTCATCTGTAATTGTTACGTTGAGGTTAAAAGGGAATGGAGTATCAGAGTACAGTCGCAAAGGTGTTAAATACTACTTTGTAGCGTTGTAAAGTGATTTTGTTGCTTTGAAAGCAAACAACTTTTATTTAGCACTGTTAAATAAAATTCGTAAAAAACCATTATACTTGTTTTAAAAGTATGCAATAATTAAATAATTATTTTACAAAATTTAAGAAAATCTTTAATTAATCTCTTTGAACTCACTGTCTGAGTAAATATTCTGGAGTCATATTTTTCGGCTCCACGCTTTGAGATATTGACAAAAATGAACATTGCGAGTTTTTCCCCAATGGGGAATTGAAAATAATTGAAATGTTAGTATTACCGGGCAATTAAATATCACCATTTAGACAGTTAATGTTTATCTACAGACCTAAACGCGACGGTTGGGGGTTTAAATCCACTTAGTAACACGGATGGTATAAAAACTGTATAAAATTTCTAAAAAATATATGAAGAATAATCTTTATACGAAACTGTCTATATTAATTCTTCTAATGTGAGACCAAGAGTGGAAATTCCTCCCTAGCTCTGGCAATATAATTGGCAAACTTAAAAACATTACTTACCAGAATGTTTGTTTTTGTAGCTATTTCTATTTGGGATTTAATGCAATGTAATGTATTTGAGGCCGCCGTATCGCAGTACTGGAAGCGTCAAACTGTAAGCGCAACGATTGTGGGTTCGATTCCCATTTGGGGGAATAAATTATTATTTATCAATATTATCATTTCTTCGCTTTCTGGTAACAAGGCGAAAACGCGGCGTCGAGTTCCGCTATTCAACACATAATGCCTAAAATTAACGGACAGTGGGAGATGAAGTGTCTGAACACTAGGTTCTCTATGGCCAACTTGCTGTATGTAAACTTCGTTCGCTCTACCTAAAATTTAAAATTTAAGCGAATATCAATGTAACAACAAAGAAACAATAAGTGTTAAGACACTCCGTTCCTCACTTTCCGCCGAATTTTGGAAGCTATGCATGTTGAGTAGCGGTTTGCCTCGACACCAGAGCGGAAATATAAATTTAAATAAATATTTCACCTCTTCGAATGAGGATCGAAGCTTCAACCGTTGCGTTACACTCACTTGGCCCATGGGCCACGACGGCCTAAGAATAATTTAAATACAACAATCATTTCCAGAGTCGAGATCGAATTCACAACCATCGCTTTACCGTCAGACACTGTCTGATTCCAAACGTTGTTCATTTTTTGCAATTTTCTTTTGTACAATCCTCAAGAAGCTTAAAAAAATTAATTGTTTCGAGGAAATGTACCATTATCTGTTTCTTGTCGAATCCACTTTAGATCATCTTGGCTTTGGCTTAATTAGAGATCGTCTAATCCTGTTGAACGTTGTACGTTCTGATCAATTTAAAGAGCTTTATAGTAAGGCTGAAAGAAAATTACTTTTCAGTATTGTTTCTTTATAATAACAAGTGTTTTAATTTTCATTTAAAAATGACTGTTTTTGACGCCGTTGTGTCGCAGTGGCACAATGTGTGACTGTGAACGTGACTGTTGTGTGTTCGAGTCCAATTCGGGGCAATGGATTGTTTAATATTTCAAATCACTCGCTCTGATGAAAAGACAAAACGCGGCGCTGAGCTACGCCACTTAACATAAATATCTCGTAAATTTGGCAGAACGTGGCCTCAGTGTCTTAACACTATACTTACACGTATAATATACTGGATACTACATGAAAATGAATTTTCAATTTCGAATCATCAATTTTCGAGAGGTTATATTAAGTGGCGGAGCTTATACATATAAAAATACTTTAAATATAATTATTTCAGTGAATGGGGATCGAACTGAATACCGTCTATTTACACATTACTTTCTCAGTCATATCTCTTACTACAACAAGCTAGTTAATTTTTATTGTTATTTAAAATAACTATTTGATATGTACAATATCTTTAAATATATTTCGTGTGAACAAAAAAATATTCGATATCGAAAATTAATAAAAAGTGCACAATAAATGTTAGGTGTATGAAGGTTCCACCGAGATTTGAACTCGGATCGCTGGATTCAAAGTCCAGAGTGCTCACCATTACACCATGGAACCTGTATTGAAAAAGGTTAAAATTGCATGGTTTGTTCTTCCCTTTATACATTTCATTCATTACTATATGAAATATGTTCGCATCTGTCTTAGAGACAAATAGATTTTTAAAGGAGTTTCCCCCCATATGGAAAACATTTCACGTTGTATTTTATATTAAAATTGAATTCATGAAAAGTATAATATACACAGTGTGTTTTGAGGCACAAGACTTTCCAAAAGGGACAGTGCAGCGTATAACAATAATTGGGAGTTCGATTTCGACTTAGGGCAGTCAAATCACTAACTTTCTCAATTTGATCAGAAATACCCAATATTGATTTCCTCCACCCAATACGCAATATCTGACACTACTCTCTTTGGTAGACAGCCATAGTAGATAAAACATGAAACTGAAAAAATATAATTTTAGTGTTATATTACTCTTTTCCTATTTTCCGAAGTATTCGAGGTCATCTGTGTGCGTATATACTTAAGACTTACATACTTACATATTTTTACCCGAAAGGAGGGTAATTTATAAAATAAATAAAGCCAGCAAATAACTCGTTTATTTTTATTCACGACTCGTCCCAAAATAAGTAGTTTGTCAATATTTTACTTCAAATGAAACGAATATGAACCTATCTATCTAAAGTTGAAGGTTTCCTTAAAGATTAATGTCGCACTTCACGATATTGATTGGTCCCCTTAGTGGATGACAGCCTAATAATAGGTATAAGTACATAATATATAAATTACATGCATTTACTAATATATAGGATATTGTGTGACTGTAAAACTGACTGTTTATGAGTTTGATCTCCACTCGAGGAGATGAAATATTAATTTCAATTTATATTTCCATTTCTTCGCTCTGGTGTCGAGGCAAAAACGCGGCGTTGAGTTCTGCCACTCAACACACAATGCCTCCAGACTTCGGTAGAAAGTGGGGAACGGAGTGTCGTACACTAGGTGCCCTCTGTCTACCAGCAACGTAGGGCGGGATAAAGCGTGAAGCGATTTTATTTAAAGTGTAGAATTAAAATCACAAAACTCGTTTATAAGAGCTTCAAAGGTAACTTTTTATACAGACAGTGTGTGGACGTGCCTTTGGTGTCATCAGTTTCCGATAAGATAGGATAACGATCTGAAATGTGATATTTTTCTGTCGTCACTACCATCTCATTTTATCTTTTATTACTTTTTAGGGCAAATTGTTTTTGTTGTATAACGATATTGAAACTAAGCGCTAAAGTATCCAACTATCTCTATATATAATAAAACAGTAAAAATATTTTGTCTGTACATTTAATATTTTTGACTGAAATGGATAAAGGGATACTTAAAAAGAATAATAGAAAGCAAAAATATTTTTTGAGAATTTCTTCTGTCTGTTTGTCTGTATGTATGGTCACGCTAATCTTCGAAAGTACTAAGCCGATTTACTTCAAACTTTCACTCATTGCTTTGTTTTAACTCAACATCTTATGTTTGTTTGATCAAAATAAGTTTATTAAAAACAAAGTTATCGTCGTTTGAATTAACTCAAGGCATTAGTTTGCCTGCGAAAATAATATAGCATTTTTTTCTATATAAAGATGCAAGGCGTCGTACATTATATTCAGTTTGCTATATTATATTCAATGGTTTAAGTCGACATTAGTTCCACACACTGATGAAAACGACGAAATGATTTTCAAATCGTTGAATTTTTTAATTCTTCTGAATGTTTAAAAACATCATTTTTACGTGTGTTTTATAATAACTATATATTTACCAATTGTACGTTTATAAGCATGTTTCTCCTTGAGGCTGTCATGACGCAGTGGCACAAGGGTGTTACTGTGACGTGACGGTTGTGGGTTCGATGTCCACTCGAGGAAGTGAAATATTTATTTTTGTTTATATTTCGATTTCTTCGCTTTGGTGCCGAGGCAAAGCGCGACGTTGAGTTCTGCCACTCAACACGCAATGCCTCCAGAATTCGGCAGAAAATGGGGAACGCAGTGTCTGAACACTAGGTTCCCTCTGCCTACCCTGCTGTGTGCGGGATACAGCGTGAAGCTGATTTAATTCATATGTTTTTTTAGTTTTCTCCTTTTGTGTAATATTGTCACTTTTTTACCGTACATTCTCCTTCCTATGTTTACCATTCAACATGAAATTGGCAAAGAGATTAGTGCCGGACTGGCACAGTCGGAACGCCATAAATAAAGAACAACAACAACAATCATGTAGTTCAAGCGGGCGAAGCCGACAGGACAGGCTGTTAGTATTATATAAAAATATATAAAAAATTTGAGAGAACATGTTTTTCCGACCCATCCAGTAGAAAAAATAATAGAACTAAGGAAATATAGAATATTAAAGAATTTATTGCCCCAAGTGGGGTCGAACTTATAGCCGTGGCCAATACAGTCACGCTGGTGTCAATGCAATACGATAGCCTCAATTTTAATAACAACAATATTTTTGATAATAACAAATATATAGAACAAAGATACTAGATACTATTTCTAGTATATAAATAACTAACTCCAACTAAGCCCAGACAAAATCGCAGTATCGCCCGTAACCGCCGGCGGTCACGAGGCACAATACTTGCAGCGGCGTACCCAACAATAGAACGATAGCATGGAGATAATATTTTTACCGGATCACAATGGGTTGAGTGGTGGTGTACGCGGATTTGTATTTTTTAGCTTCATGCTGTATCCAGCACATAGCAGGAAGAGCAGAGGGATACGGAGAACCTAGTGTTAAGATACTCCGGTTCCATTAGGGCTCTTTCATTCCTCACTTTCCGCTGAATTTTCGATATTAAGAAAAAAATTGAGAATTGGAATTATTGAAGTTATAATTAAAATGTCGTAATTCTGCGAGTAGTGTCTGACCGCAAACCAGAAGGTTACTTATAAATTCGATCTTCTCAATTCTCGAGTAATAAGTATATTTTCAACTTTTCCATTAATCTTCATTGCTAAGACAGCGCGTAGCGTTAAGTTCTGCCGTTCACAATGTTTGTTAAGAAAGGTATAAAGTGGAGAATGGTGTGTCGGAGCACTAGATACTCTCTGTCTAACCATTAATAGTTAATAATCCATAAGTAAATATAAAATAATTGTTGTACTCTACCGCTATAACACAGACCGCAACTGTTAGTTTACAGCGAGTAGAGCTCTATGCGGTGACTCAGTGTTATACGTTCTTCACAATGGGGTGGCTTAAGGGATGATGGCGTAAACGTTTGTCCTGATATCGTTGCAATCCACTAAGTGCTTCTGAATGAAACGTTGAAATTATTAAATTTTGCTTTGTCATATGTTCTCTATTACATACGTGTAAAGTAAGTATATGTGAGGTAAGTATATATATTTTTTAAATCTGTATCTCACATATAGAATGGAAGGTAGGTGGAACCTGGGAATCTAGTTTTAAAACAATCCTTAACCTTAAGTTCTCAGGTTTTCTCTGCCTACTCTGTTATCCATACGCAGAATGGAAGGTTTTTAATGGGAATCCGTTCCCATTAAACACTTCCGTTACCCACCTTTCACCGAATTCTGGAGGCATTGCGTATTCAGTGGTAAAACTCAAAGCCTTTAGAGGAAAACAGAAAAATGTAGATTTGGTAAATATGTGAAGAAGCTGGGTATAGTTCAAAATATTTAACTATAACAGTATAATACATACAATGATTTAAAAAAGTATAATTACTTCATTTAAACATTTCATCTTAAAGTTTTTACTTGAAAGTATTTAGTAAATTTAGTTTTTAAAATTGACAGCCAATTCATTTCTCTAATAAATTCAAATAAATTTATTAAAGGAATAGGAAACCAACTAGTCCCAATCATACTAGGTACGGAGCATATCTAACATCTCCATCTGACTAACACCAATTAGCACGTTATCTCCTCCAATGGTACTAAGATATTCAATTACATTAGACAAGATACAGATTGGATAAATGAATAGCTATGGTTAGTTCTATAGAATATAGACTTCTCTATACAACCACTATTTCAATACTATATCAAATATAATATTAGTATCTTATAATTGGCACTTACTATATTTTATAATATTCATCTGCAAAACATAATATTCTAGATAGCAAAAAGTTGCAATTTGACTGTAAGCGCGACGATTGTGGGTTCGATTTTCAATCTAGTTAAAAAAATATTTTCACTTCCTCGCTCTGGTATAAAACAAAAGAGCGGCGCTGATTTCCGCAACTCAACACGTAATGTCACTAAAATGAAGCGCTACATGGAGGACGCTCTCTTAATTCTTAGTCTCTGACTACTCTTATATAATTTTGATGTTAAAAGTTAAAATATATATATTGAATTCAATAGATTCTTTATATAACATTAAAAGAAACAAGAGGCCATAGTGGCTCAGCGGCACATGGGTGTAACGTTATAGTTATGGGTTCGATGCCCACTCAAGGAGATGAAATATTTATCAAAATTTATATTTTATTCCATTTCTTCGCTCTGGTGTCGAGACAAAACACAGCGTTGAGTTCTGCCACTCAACACGCAGAACTTGGTAGAAAGTGGAGAACGAAGTGTTATAGCTCTAGGATCCCTTTGCCTACGCTGCTGTGTGCGGGATACAGCGTCGAGCTGATTGATTGCAAGAAACAATACAATAAAGTAATTTCAGATGATAAATTAATTTTATAACTCAGTGCTATTAATTTCAATTAACCGAGTCTAAATGTTGTTTTTCAGTACAAAGAGTGACTGAATTAGTTAAATCTTTAAATAATTATGTAATTATTTTTAATTATAAAAGGAAATTGAATAATAACGAACATTAAGTGGGGAACGGAGTACCTTAACACTAGGTTCCCTCTGACTTCCTTGCTATGTGCGGGATACAGCGTGAAGCTAAAAATATATATATATATATATATATGGGCTGATTTGTTAATATAGTGACTGGGAATAAGTGATTCGTACTGCTATTGTAACTCATACTAATAACTACGCAATGCTGAAAATATATAATAGCTTTCATTTCATTTCATTTATATTTATTACTTATTTAGCTATTTTTTTTAATTTTCTTTATCCATTGCCACAGGTTTAAAAATATTTTTAAGACTATAGATATTATTTCTATCATTATTAAAATCTTTTGAACAATCTTTGGGCAGCTCAAATTTCTAAAGATCTACAGAAATGGTAACAACATTAATAAGTTGTTACATGCATGCATATAAGAATTTCGAAGTAGCATGGTGAGAATGCATGGCTTAATAATCACAGCGCTTGGGCGGTTTCCAAGAGTCGCGGGTTCGAATTTCTCTGCGTTCAATTTTAAACGTTTTCTATATGTTTTAATAGGATAATTCTAGTACCATAGAAAAGCTGTATTGACAGTCGTATAGAAAAGCTGTTTCTAACGTTTGTATGAGCAAACTGAATGTGAATTGAGAAAGGGGTGACATAGGGGTCGTACACACTACAGCGACAAGTTCTTATCAGTTTTCGGGATCGGGGGCACGTGAATTTTACTCTTAACAGTAAAGTAACGTATTAAAGAGTTAAAATGGTTGTTTATTTAAACTAGTACAGAATTAAGTATGCTCTGTATATTTATATTGTTAAATAATAATTAAAAACACCCTCTTAAGTAATCGAAGTAATTTTTTTAGCGTCACAGTGTATCCTACACACAACAGAGAAGGCAAAGGGAACCTAGTGTTAAAGGCACACCGTCCCTCATTTTCCGCCGAATTCTGAAGTCATTGCCTCGACACAAGAGCGAAGAAAATGGTATTATTAAATGTTTCATTTTCTTGATTGGAAATCGAACCCACAATCCGCCGTGTCAGTCTCACTGTTTACCCCTGTGCCACGAGTGGCCTCTGGATTAATAGATAGTAATGTGTATTAAAATATTCAATTATACTTAATCTTAATATTTAAATATACGTCTGTTTAACAATAAAAAAAGATCAATAAGATATTTTAAGAGAAATTTTGGTATGTGTGCTTGTAAAAGGAGGAATAAAAGTGGAGAAATATGTCTCTTGGTTCCTTCTGCCCACCTCATATGCTATACGAATACATACGAAAAATTATGATAATTAGTGTTGTTTAATAACTGGTGTATTTTGATTTTGGGAATAATATTTTTTATATCAAACTTTTGATTTTTAAACTTACAATTATTGCTTCCAAAAGAGTCCTTATATCATTTTTAATTAAATATGTACACATAATTTGGAGTAAGTAATAAAATCGATCTTTTTAGGTGATAAAACTATGATTAATCTAATTTTTTTTTAAAATATAACTCCGCCGGAACAGCTGTGTACCGGTGGCGAAAAAACTTTCTCTTTCAAGTGTCCAAGCAAGGTGTCGTAACATTTTGCTCCAGTTTATTATTACTGTAAATACGCTAAATCACAGTATTTATATTGCAATAAGATTTGAAACTGAATGACACATAAAGATAGATTTCTTTTAAATTACGTTTTTCATCTTTACCTATTGCCTGTGTTGCATATTGTTCAACATTTTTGGGAATTGTAGCAAATTGAGTAAAGCGATATATCTGGTATATAACAGAAAGGCAATCAGAGGGAATCAATGTTAAAACACTCCTTTGCCCGCCATACGCCCAGTTTTTGAGACATTGTATGTTGGGTTCCGTCAATTTTTACGAGTAGGAATTAAATCCATATCCGTTGCCTTTAGAGTCAGTACTCAGTCAGCCAATCAGAGCAGAAGATATAGTTTCTATTATGACTATTTATTTACTAAAATTACAAAATTAATATAAATATCGTCTCCAAATTACATTTTATATTAATTTTGCTTCATCAAATAAAAGCAAGAAAAATAAATCATAAGTTTTTTCATAATAGCGTCGCTTGCGCATACCGTTATGTAAGTCAGAGTATTTTAAGATTGAGCTCGAAATTTACAATGCAACTGTTATCAACTCCGATAGCCGTGATCGTCTAGTGGTTAGGACCCTACGTTGTGGCCGTAGTAACCCAGGTTCGAATCCTGGTCACGGCAGCTAACAGCTGTCCCGGCGGAGTTTATATTTTTATGCACATTTTATAAAATTTTACTTAATCATTGTGTTTTTAAAAAAAATTTTGTAGTCAAAATTTTAATTACAAAGCTTAAGAAGTCATACAAATTAAACATATCTCTACAATTTGTACCTTAGTTTTAAAATCTATGGATTTGGGTTATAGATGGTAATTTTAAACAAATAAATATTTATATTTTAAAAAATTGACAATCTAAGCTTCACGTTGAATTCCGCCTTTATCCCGCATATAGGCAAAGGGAAACTTGGAGTCAAAATACACACTGTTCTATACATACATGTATATTAGATGTTGGGCGGCACTCAACGCCGCGCTTGGTCATACTCATGCTAGGTCGTGCTCATACTTATTAGAGCCAGGAAATAAATATAATGCATTCCCCAAGTGAAAACTTATTTTTGAATACTTGTTTTAAAATGTTTTCTTACAAAATCATAAAATTTGAAATATGTAATTTTGTTACACGTCAAAATTAGCAATTTTTATTTAAGTCCTCTATGTTGGTAGTACGAGGCCATTTAATTATGGCAATGGGGAATGGAAGTGTCGTAACTGGAACGGAGTGTCTTAACACTAGATTCCCAGGCTCCCCCTGTTATGTGCGAAATAGATAATAATAGTAACAAAAGTAAATAAAACTAAATAAATTAAAACTTCTTAAGCCCAACGTCACTTCACCTAAAGAACAACCTTTTGCTAAAAGTTGGCAAATTACATTACTTAAAATTCACTGTTCTCAAAATATGAAGTTCACGCCTCATCACCGCAATTCGTCGTTGTATTATCGAATTATGTATATTTTTCCACTCTACCCACCTTTAGGGCTTAAAGGTGACTTTTATACGGTAGAATATATTTTTATGCAAATATGGTTTCTTGTTTGGGTTTTTTTAAATGTTTTGGTTAAATTATGTATGAATATATATTCGTTCTTTTTTGTTGCTTCTGTTATATTTTAACTTTAAGGTTAAAGCTTAGATAAAGTTAGTTAGTAGTTTAATAAAATAATTACAAGGGAATTAGTATTTGAACTAAAAGGTACAGCTTGTAGAGTTGTAGTTAAGTACCGGGTCGCTTAGTTTAAAATAAACATTTCGTCTATGAGGCTTTGCTTGGATTGGTTTCTCATGAATAATTAACAGATTAATAAATGACAATTTTAAAGTTGATTTAGAGGATTACTTAATTATTTATTTACTTACTAAACTCACTCTTTAACCCAAGCGCGGTAATAAGAAAGAACGGAGCGCCAAACTCTATGGTCATCTACCTCTTCGTACATGCCGGTACTCCGGGGAGTCCTCATTCTTTTTACATGACTTTCCTCCAGTATCTTTGATACTGTGTTTTCGAAGGTCAACCGAGTTCTCCCCCTACCTCACTTACCCCTCACTTTTCCGTTTTCCCTTTTTTTAAAAAAGTAAGGTATGTTAATTATTTACATTTTATTGATTGTTACACAAACGCGGAGTTGAGTTTCGCCATGCAACAGCAGCATTTTTCAACCGGGATAAATAGTCAGGCCGGTTTGGCCCTATTTATTTAAATATTCCATCTTAAAAATAGCTTGTCCTAATACTAGGTTCCCGTTAAAAACGTTACTTTGCGGAAAAAAGTCTCAAAGTAAATTACAGTAATAAATATTAAATTAAGAAATTTTGTCATCTAGCAACCGCAAATTCCTCGTCGCGGTGAGATAATTGAAACAAAACGTCTTACAAAAGTTGAAAGTTCCCAAGTTAATAGTTCTAATATTGTGATAGCGAATCAGATGTCAGTTGCAATTGAGTTAAAGTGAGAAGTTCAAATATAAACGGTATTTTCTTTTTCTTAATTACTTTATGCTTTTTTATTTATTTTTGTTTTTCTATAAGTACATATATAAAAGATATGTAATGTAAATGTGAACATGATAAATGTTATTACATAATTTACAATTATACATTTTTCTTTTAAAATTCCAATGTCGCAATATTTGAAATTTTTTCACACTTAAAGATCTTTCTATATCAATTATAATTTTATATAATGTGATATGGACTATGTAAATAAATATAAGGTAAATAGAGAGAATTAATTTGTTTTGGGTAAGAGACTTGTTCATAACAAAATAATGTCAGATAAGCAAGTTGTGGGGCATGGGCACAAACGTGCGACTGTAAATATGGTCGTGGGTTCAATTCCCACCCGAGAAAATAAAGCATTAAATAAATATTAAAAATACTTTCCTCGCTCTATCAACACACAATGCCTCCAAAATACAGCGGAAAGCGAAGAAGGCGTTGTCTTAATTGGAACAGAATATTTTAACACTAGATATCCCAGATTCACTAAAAAGAAGTAAAAAAAATGTATACTCATAGATAGAAACTTATTAATGCATGAAATTTAGAGAAATTTTAACTTGAACAAAAGGGTTATTCAATATTTTCTTCAAAATTTAAACTTTGAAAATTATAAAGGGCTTTTCATAGAGAAAGGACATTTGACAAAGAGTCCATCGAAGTATGAAAGAATTCCTTTGTTTGTTGCACCTTTGAGCGCTGTGTTTCAGGACAGACGGTGCTCGCTGCTAATGAAAGCTGGATTGGAAATGCAAAAAGATGTATGAAGTATGTGGAAAAATATTTAAAAGTTTTTATTTTATAAATCATTTTGGCTGATTCTCTATTTTATATTATTTATCTGGAAATTCAGGTGGGAAATAGATTGTCTTGATGCTGGGTTCCATTTAATTTGAAACTTGGAAAGAAAATTAATATTAATTATAATAATTTTCAACATAATTGGCATAGTGCTAGAATCTACTTTGCTAATATTTTTGTTGGTTTTGTTGTCCGCTTCACGCTGTATCCCGCACACAGCAGGTTAAGCAGAGGGAACCTACTATTAAGACACTCCGTTCTCCACTTTTTGCCGAAATATGGAGGCATTGCGTGTTGAGTGGCAGAACTCAACGCCGTGCTTTGCCTCGACACCAGAACGAAAAAATGGAAATATAAATCAAAATAAATATTTCATATCCTCGAGTGGGGATCGAACCCATAACCAGTTGGTTTTACAGTCATACTTTGTGCCCCTGCGCCACGACGGGCCTCATTAATTTATTTAATAGATTATTATATTTTAATACAAAAATTATATTCTTCTGCAACTAACAAATAAAGTTCACTTTTAGTTCAAATATAATTTTGCACTTAAATTGAATTTCCACGTGTCTCCGCTTCGATCTCACAGATATTTGCATGCCGAGGCGTCTTACGCCGGTTCGCTCCCAATGGAGTTCGATAGCGCTCTTGCATTTGACGGATTGCATACTATTACTATTTACTGTAAGTGGATTGTGGGTATTTACTGAGACAGCTTAAAGCAAGCAGCGACATTTAGCTGCAATTTCCTGTACTTTGAGTGCATGTAATGTACTTGGGTTCGAATACGGTTTCAGGAAATGTTTATATTAAAATTAATTCAGTTCATCTGTTAGTTTTGGTTAAACGAATGCTTAACCAAACTAACTAATATAATATTCTAAAATTAATACCCTTACTCAATAATTTTAAAAGTAGTTTATAGCTTCACTCTATATTCACTATATCTATTCCCGTTTGGCTCGTTTCTAGCGAGGAAATTAAATTTGGACCCACAACCTGTGTGCAATAGGACGCAAAGTGTCCCCACTTTGTGTGTCCCCAATGGAATGACTTAAAAGGTAAGAGCTTGAGTTACTTTTAAAATCAGCTTCACGCTTTATCCCGCACACAGCAAGCTAGGCAGAGAAAACATAGTGTTAACAGACTTCGTTCCCCACTTTCTGCCGAATACTGGAGACATTGCTTGTTGAGTGGCAGGATTAAACGCCGCGCTTTTGCCCTTTTTTTGCTTTTGTGTTTTATATACACATACACAATACATTGTAGATTTACATTTACGTAGCCTTAGAAGATCAATCTCGTTCAAGCTGATTTGAGTAAGCGTCACTTAATATGCTAGTAAAGGTGCAAGATACATTGAAATCTTTACATAACATATTTTACGATACAGCTTTTTAGCCAAGCTCACACACTTATGCCTCTGCGCCATAACTGACATCCGTGATGCGCGATAACTTCCTTAAAACACATCTTTAGATGACTTAAAGAGTCATTGTAACATTATTATATTTTGCTCTTACTCGTATACTGCCATCAACATAACAAAAATCCTATTTACAACCCCTTTGCATATTTACGATGTAATATAAAAATGAAAGTAAGAAAAAATGGAAACTTCGGAAAACCATTTATCGCTCTACATCTGAATAGAGGTGCCGTTAACAAGATTTCAATATAAATTGATTCTCGATATCCTGCCTGTTGCAGATAGAACGTGATGCAATCATTTAATGATTGTTTCTTTTAATTATGTGTTTTTCTCGGCGTTTTTTTCGTGTAACATAAAACTTAAAAAAAAACATAAAACACGGAACTTAACTCTGCACAAAATAGGGAATTGAAAATAAATTGTTCGATGTGTGATCGAACCCACAATTATCACGTTTATGTAAACGATTACGCCACGTTGGTCAAAGAGGAACAAGTAGATATGAGATGATCGTCCTCCAATTAGGATTTAAACTAAGATCTGTCATCTAAATTAAAATAATTTATTTTTGTAGCTTAATGTATTTTCTGGTATAGTATGTTCGGCAGAGCGAATTTAGTGTTAAGACACTTCGTTCCCTACATACCTCCTGATTTTTGAGACATTGTGTATTGGTTAGCGAAACTTAACGCCACGCTTTGTCTACTTGAACGAGTTAATGAATATAATTGAAACATAGAACCCACAACCATCGCAATGTTAAATATACAAGCTAATTTCAAGTTATAATAATCACAGTGCTAAATCATCAGCCCGAGGAAGTAAGTACCAACTCTCCTGTTATATTATAGCGACTTGTTAATGAGAGAGAGATGAATAAAGTTTCCATATAAAAACTTGTAACGGCGCTGGGATCCTCCAACCAGTCTGTATTGGCCCTTCGGCTTCTCAGATTTCCTTGAAAATTTGTATTTTTTCGACTGAATCGATTGTAAATGGAAATGCTAGCTAGATATTTTTTATTGCCCCAATCTCTGTAGGAAGTTTCGCCGTTTAGATTAGCGTTGCTTTTTTATTGGCCTTATATTTTGTGTTTGAGTAAAGAATTTACACGCTGTAGGAGTGTTTGAAAGTATTATTTAACTTTGTGGCTGAAATTGGGCTTAATGTCATTATATTATAAATTAAATACATTTCAAGTCTTACATTCTTTCTGATATCACTTATAAAGTTTACATTTTAATTTTCTCATGACATTACCAAATTTTTTTTATTATAATTATTTTGTTCTTGATACTTTCATTCGTTGTCCGTACCTTTTCTTGTCTTAGATATTTATTTTCATTATTTATATATTACTTCAAACTAGATTTATGTGAATATATAAGTACAGTACCTATATTTATAAATATCTCTAAAGAAATCATTTCTTTAAGTAGTTAATTTAAAATAGCACATTCGCTTCCAAATCGAGCTGTTTTATTTTTTAGGATTACAGTTTAAAAAGTTTTAGTTTCTTAAATACCATACGTAGCTTCATCATTTAACGTAATAACATTTTTTATGAAAATATTTTCTATTTAAATTAATGATCCAAAACTAAGTCTTTTATTATGTGATTATATGAAGGAATATAAACAATTTAAGCATCCTTTATATGTCATTGCATAAAACGATAGCGGATTCATCCTTGTAATTAACTGTATACAAATTGCGGGTAACCCATCATTTAAATGTTAACTTTTCAAAGTTAAAAGATCTGATAAGTAATGTTAGACATGGTAGAAAAGCGAAAGCTAAAGAGGGTTTGAGAAATTAAAATAGTTAATTTCTTTGAGGGGAAATCGAACCCATAATCGTCGCGTCTATAGTCGCACTCTGTATCACCGATGTGCCATGACAGCCACATTAAAATTGTAGTATCACTTAAAATTCTAATACTGGCTGAAATGTAATATA
>DWGR01000708.1:0-19965 GCA_018247715.1 Heliconius burneyi | reverse complement strand
TATGTATATGTGCTTATCCCTCACATATGGCATATTAGTTGGTTTACATTATTGAAGTTTTTGTAGGTTAAATAACCTTAATTGTTCTAAGGCCGTCGTGGCGCAGCGGCACGAGATATTACAGTAAAGCGACGGCTGTTGGTTCGATTCTTACTCGAGGAAGCGGAATATTTACTAACGTTTATATTTCTATTACTTCGCTCTGGTGTCGAGGCAAAGCGCAGCGTTGAGTTCTGCCACTCAACACGCAATGCCTCCAGAGTTCGGCACAAAGTGGGGAACGGAGAGTCTTAATACTGTGTTCCCTCTGCCTACCCTGCCGTGTGCGGAATAAAGCGCGAAGCTGATGTT
This sequence comes from Heliconius burneyi, assembly GCA_018247715.1. Lineage (NCBI taxonomy): Eukaryota > Metazoa > Arthropoda > Insecta > Lepidoptera > Nymphalidae > Heliconius > Heliconius burneyi. The sequence continues at coordinate 19,614 of DWGR01000708.1, read as the reverse complement.
TTTTTTTTGTTCTCATAATAAATATAGCTTATGTTACTCATATAGAATTAAAACCACAATGTCATTCATTGTTTTCTTCTGTTAAGAGACTACAAATTTCGCGAATGCCCCGAGACCTCGTTTCGTTTCGTTTGCGTATACCGATACAAATTCAATTATTCAATCAATATCTGTATCGCCTTTATTACTTTTTCATGTTAATTTGTTAAACTTGCGGCCAAATATTTTGTTTAAATCATATTATTTCTACGCCTTACTTTTCAGTTACAATGTCTTTTTTTGTGTTTTGAAACAATGTTTTTATCTTATTACAAGAAGCGTGGCAACAACGCAGTGTCTCAATGTAAATGCGATAGTTGTGGAAGTAAGAAATAACTTTATTTCCTCGCTCTGATAAGACAAATCGTGGCGCTTAGTTCCACTACTCAATATGCAATGTCTCGATAATTAGACACTGTTAAGGAGAACGCAGATTATTATAAAAAACTTTAGAATTATTTTTGTAAAAATATGCAACATTTTTAAAAATGAATTTGTTTTTGTTTAACATAAGAGTGAAACGAAACAAAAAAATATCCCACTTTAAATCATTAAACACGCAATATCCCTCAAATTCGCCGGAAAGTGAGAGACGGAGTGTGTCAACACCAGTTTCTTGCTATGTATGCAGAAGTTAAACAAATCGGACCTGTAACATCTGCAGAAGTAACAAGAACATTTAAAACGACCACAGTCACTAGTGATGTATAACGATCATTAACGCTCCTGGCTTGATGAATCACCTCATCAGCTCAAGTCGGGCTTTTGTTAACTGGTTACTTAGCGTTGTGTATTCTCAAGTAATTAAAGATGTATGCTGCTATGGCACAATGGGGTGTAGATGGGGTGTTTGTGGATTCAGTACTCACTGGAAATATTTATATTTTTAAATTAAGACAGGTGACTCTTCGTCTTACCTCGAAAAATTGGTAAAAGATATTTGAAAATTAAAATATGTTTTAAGACGTTTAATGTAAAATTTCAGTACAGAGGGAACCTGGGATGCTAGTGGTAAAATACTCCGTTCCCATTAAGCCACTTTCATTCCATTAATTTCATACAAACTAATTGCATACGCCCACAAGCCAATGTTTATCAATTTTATAAATTGTACTTCATGTTGGTTTCAAGGAAGCCTCGGACTTGACTGTTTTTTTTAAATTTATCATTATACGTATGGGGATTCCCCGAGTGGGAATCGTACTCACAACCTATCGCGTTTACAATCACAGGATTAGGCATCTGCGCCACGACTGGCCTCAAACTGCCTTATCTAATAAGAGAAAAATATCATATCTACTGTATATATTCAAGTAATGGAATGGAAGACGAAAGTGAAGTTGTTGGAGTAAGCAATGGTCCACCCTCAAAAATCTATTCCAGCGTAAGATATTGTACAGTGAATGGTATGGTATGGTATTGAAAGTACCCGCTTTATACGGTCGGTCGTGTGATAAGCGTATTACGTAACAGGATGTATTCAAATGGAAATATTCTTATTATTATATTGTGTTCATGAGGAATCTATTAATTGGAGGCATTTATTAATATAAAAAAAACATGAAGATCTTCCGGAGAGCATGTATGCAGAGGTTGATGATAGTGGACGAGGTGAAAGAGGTAGAGACCGTATCGCTTGGCACTCTGTTCTCTCTGACTACCCCGCAAGGGATAAAACGTGAAGCTATGTATGTATATATGTGTATTATTAATATAGACGCGACTAAGCCTTTTTAAATTCTAAAACCTAAAACAAAGATTTGTTATTTTTTTTCCGTTTATCTATCCGTTCATTCTAGTTAATCTCAGAAAATGAATAATCGACTCAAAAGCAGTTTTCACAATTGTATTTTGACAAACTCCCGTAAAATGCATTAAGCGTTTTTTTCAATATTTTTTTCGACATTTACGTTGTATCCCAATTTCAGCAGGGTAGGTAGAAAGTAACCTAGTGTTGAGACTCTCCGTTCTCCACTTTCTGCTGATTTCCGGAGACATTGCGTGTTCAGGAGCTGAACGCAACGCAGCGCTTTGCCTCAACAGAAAGAAGACTTGAACATAATATTTTCTTCTCTCAAATGAATATCTAACCCATAATTGCTCGCTCTTACAATCACACGGCGCCACATTTGTTTATCGTTTGCTTACAAAAAATTAAAGGTATAGATTATGTAGTAAAAAACTGAATTTACAAACACATATAAATAGAGAATCACTATGATCCTGCCTTATTTTAAACCTACAACCGTCGCGTTTACAGTCACACGCTTGCACCACTGCGCCACGACAGCTAAATTTTAAATGCAACTCTTCCCTAAATCCCGTAAACAGTGTCACAATATTCTTAAAGCGAGTTCCAGCGGCACAGACTGTATTGTATTTGCATGCAACAAGATGCATTTTACAAGCTTCCTAGGGACCTCATTTCAAGAACATGAAGCCAAAGTTAAATAACTATTTTAAATCTTCTCATCGCTAATATTGTAGGCAGTTTTATATGAAATTACAATCCCTACTTTGTCTATTTTTCAAAAGTTCAATTATTACTATGCTCCATTGAATATGTTCTTTTATTATATTTGAATATCTGAATATTGATGAATATAAATTAATAGATAATTTATTTTTCTGGTTCCTCTGACAAAATACAGCATTAAGTTCTATCATTCAACTCGCAATATCTCGAACGTTGGGCAGATAATGAGGAGAAATGAAGAGCAGAAGTTATTCACTGGAGTTGTTATATATACTCGTATACTCAAACACAATAGTATACTTTTGTTATAAAAACCTTTTATATATACTGTATGTTTATAACTACTTCACGTACTTTTAAAAGAGCCATATAAATTTTCTCCGTCATATTTTCCTTTCCGGAAAATCGGAATCGGAAAATTCAATCATAAACCAAGCAAAATATATAAAATAAACCTCTTTTTACGTTTATTATCGAACCATATTATTCATATTATTGATAAATATTTTTAAGCAAGAAGTAAATGTTACTCCTAATTAAAATAAGTTCTCTTTTAAAACCAAACCAAATTTTAGAGATAAATGAAAAAAACAAATTTTATTAAAATGTTAATTAAAAAAAACCTCAGTTCGTCTCGTGAGATGATCAACACCGCTGGATACGAGAGCACGCCGCCTCAGAGCTCGCGCCCCGCGCTAGCGACGTGACGCCCGCGTTCACTACAACTAATTTAGACTGCACAAAAGCGGTAATTTCAAGGAAAATATTGTTCGCTTTATTGCATCACTCGTTTCTGCACGCGGTTTGGTATATTAGATATCTATAATATATTAATAAAATATTTTGGCCAAGGTTGCTCATCGGCACAGTGTCTGTCTGTAAACAGGATGGTTATGGGTTCTCTCGTCATCTCATGTCCATCTCCACAATGATGGCCAAACATCAGCATAGCAGCACGTTTCACCGACTCATCAATATGGCAATGAAGCACGGGTATGCCTAAGAACAATAAAAAAAATGTTGCTGAGATACAATATCTTCCTAGGATATGCGGAGTCAGATTGAAAATTTCACATTTTTTGTAAATTTCTTGTAAAAAGTGAAAATTTCACGCCTTATCATAAAGGGAATATAAAATTTAATAATATAAATGTAATTGTATGATATAGAGCACATGGACATTTAGATATCAAATGTATCACTTATGAATTCAATGTGGATATTAACCAATTCCCCTTAGGCCTTCTGTTGCCCTTATCAGAAGTACATGCGTAAGTAAATTTAACTTGACACATTCTACTGCGTTCAAATTGTTTAATCATTTTAGTTTTAATTGGCAATATCAAGGGAAACCGACTACGTTATTACTGTTTAGGGATTTTTTAGGGCTTACCCTGCATGAAGCAAGACAGACGATGAAATCTAACTTTTTACACTCTGTTCTCCACCAGATTGAGGTATTGCGTGTTGAAATTTAACGCTTTCAGTATTTTTTAGATCTGATTAAAAATAATATTTAAGAAGTGTACTAATATGTCATTGCTAATTTCGTCTAAATATAGAATTCATTTAAAAAAAGACCTCGCTTTTTTGGACATATTAGTACAACTAACAATGAATTAAAATATACAAAGATACTTTTGTTGTACACTGGGACTGCTTTCTGTAAATCCAATGGTCGTGGGTTCCATTCCCACTCGGGAAAATAATTTTGTATGATAAAAAGAATCACGGCGTTGAATTTCTTCATTCAACACCGAATACCTCGATAAGTGGGTATTTAAGAAATGGTCGGGAACGGAATGTTAACTTATATAATGTATCGAATTGAGAATTTTAATTGTTTTTTCCTTGCTGAAACGAGTTTTTAGTAAAGAATTTTTAATGTTAGCTCTATATTGTATTGTGCACCTAGGCATTTTATTCCCCTAAGTGGAAATCGAAGCACAACTAACGTTTATGTCCCATTCTTGTGACCCTGCGTCACAACGGCCTGCTAAAATAATGTTTAATAATTTAAAATGTTTTACTAAAATTCTAAACCTAGTATAAAATCCTTGTTTCGTGAACTGAATATAGCTGCATAAATACGAACGTTCGTGTCTAAATAAGCATAGTGAGCATTCGTTTACTCCTGTAATCCTATAGTAGGGCAATCTGATACGGCGGACTAATTTTAATACTGTATCGACAGTAGCACCAAATAGCCTTACTTTCTAGGGCACGCTGTAAAATTTATTTTAATCAGTTTATAAATAAAGAATATGTCCATGAGAATATTACTATAAAATAACTGTTACATTGAATTGGCTGAAACTTTATAGTTCTTATATTCTCTTTGAAATCATAATTTTATCAGATCATCAAAGTAGATAGTAGTAAGACTGTAAATGCTTAAAAAATAAACGATTTATTTACTTTTATTCTCCGCTTTGGTGTCAAGGCCAAGCGTGGTGTTGAGTTCCACCACTCAACATGCAATACCTTCAGAATTCGGCGGAAACTATGGAACGGAGTGTGTTAACTACTCTGCTGAGTGCGGAATACAATGTGAAGCTGATTTAATTTAATAATTTAAGGCAAAGCGCGGCATTGATTTTCACAGAAGAAAGTCTCCAGAATTCGGTGGAAAGTCATCGGAAAGTTTTAAAATAAGGCTCTCTCTGCGTACCCTGCGGGATACAGCATGAAGCCGGAAAAAAATGTAATTTAGTCAATAAAGTACGGGTGAAGACTCAAGCGGGTCGCTAGGCAGAAAATAGCTAGTTTTATTAAATATATTTTATAAAGACATTTCTCTTTTATTATTATTTATTATTATAAAGACATTTCTTTTATAAGATTAAAATTTATAAGCATCATGTTCTCACAGATATTCGTTAGTAGCTCTAAAGATGAACTTTAGATCAAATGTTCAAATGATCAACCCATAACCAACATGTCAAACAAGTGTATAATGTAATTAAGGCGTAAGTAACTTTAATGATTGTGTTATTTGGTCCCTTCAAAAGTGTCAGCGAACAGCAGTTATCGGGGTCCTCTCCGGGGATTCGCCTACTACGCTCATTTATCATGTATTACTTGAAATTTATATAATTTAATTACCATTAAATAACGTATTATATAATTATATATTATTATTTTTTAAGTTTTATTCCACACGAAAGAAAGAATAATGTTTTGCTAGCAGGACTTGAACCGCACCTCCTGAATATCGTTATACCTAATTCTAAGCAATAATATTTGGTTAGCGGAAAGTTTTTCTTTCTGCGAAAGGAAAATCTCTCAGTTACTACGAGTATATTGTAACGTAGGCTGATAAGAACTTATAGCTTAGTTGTAAGATCGTTTTACCGGTATCCAAGAGGCGTGGGTTCAAAATATATACTTTACGTTAAAAATATTGTGCTAAAAAAATCTAGAATAACTAAGATTATTAATGAAATAATAGATATTGACTTTTTCCTGCAACTTGAGACCGTACGGCCTTTTAATGTAATAACTTAGTCTTCCTCGAAAGCTAGATTATTTACAAAATGATCTACTTACTGATGGTAGGTGCAAAACTAATAACAGCTGTTTGTTGAGCTGTCTGAATTTAATTTTTATAAAATTAAGTTTTATTTGTAATTTAATTACTAAAAGGTATGAACTAAATTTACTTACCTGCCAGCAGTGATTATCCTATAAAATATCCAAGAATTTATAAGAGTAAAAGTATAACTACTGACCTTGTGTGACCTTGGTGAAAATCATTGTTAGTACAACATCAAGTGCTTATAATGGAATCTCTCAAGCACTCTACAGAAGATTTAACACAACAATTCAATTCCCAAATGGCGGAGTGGCAAAAACAATTGAAGTCAACAAATGACACCGCAAGTCCAACAGCGAGCAACAGTTCAATTCAACTTATTTAGATCTCTCTCTTTTGTGTTGAATGCTCTTGAGGGTCTCCAACATCAAGTTCTGCTCCTTACTAAACAGTACGAAAATTTTGAAATGCGTAGCAGAAGAAAAATCTTGTTAGTGCATGGCGTTGTTGAGGATAAACAAGATGATATTGCCTCGCAGGTGATCCAAGTCCTAGCCAAACATCTGAAAGTTCCAGAACCTGTCCTGTGTTGATGATGCTAGCAGATGTCAGCAGCAAAATCTCGCCAGGAAATCCCAGACCCATCTTGCTTAAGCTAAGAGATCGGTCTCTGAGGAATCAAAATTGGTACTCAAAGGCCTCGCTTAAGAGCGCTGATATTACTATCTCCGAGTTTTTAACCAAATCCAGGCATAAAACTTACATGGCAGCGCGACAGCGCTTCGGAATCTCCAAGTGTTGGACCAAGGATGAAATTATAATTGTCATTGGTCCAGAAGGCAAGCGACATAACGTAGCATATGTATGTTTGTTGTGTATTTATTAGTGTATGTTTGTTTATATGATAAATAACTTAATTACGTGTAATAATTTCATATTTATTAATATCATATCATATTCTATATATACTTTTTGCACCTTTCTGCTATCTTTAATGTTATAAATCCTTTCAAATGGTTGCCTGTAAGAAATCGCTTTTAGTGATAAGGCAGCCATTGCACTTTTTATTGTCCTTTTCCAAATTTTGTTACTCTATTGTTTCTTTGATTTTAGTGCAATAAAGTATTATTATTATTATGTTTCTCTTCATAATTCACGGGTTCCAAAGAAACTGGTCCTTTGGAAGGCTTGCGTGGGGACACAGGTCCAACACGTAGAGGCCCCTTAGAGAATATACAAGTGTTTTACTGTGACGTATCAGCCGGGATTCATCTCTGGGTAACCATAGGTAATTGCCTACAGATGGTCGCCAGTTAATACGTAGGAACTATAGAAAATGTGGAAATCTAAAATGACTATGAAATGGAATTTGGATAGGCTGGCTACTGGGCTATTGAATGAGACTAACGGACGTCCGCCTTTACAATAGTCTCAAATTGAATGATTGGCGGACGGTGACTCGCCGCCCACTAGATGGACCCACACAAAATGGCGTAGGGCCTCAGGCGCAACATCGGCGTGGTCGACTAAGGGTGTGTAAAATTTTCCGTTGAAAATATTTCAACACCAACTGCCCATTCGTTGCACTAATAGCATCTCTAAATTTCAACCTATCATGAGTATTTAAGCATAGTTTTTCCATCTTCACATTGCATCTCATTTCAGCACTCTATTAAAAGAAAACTTAGAAAACACTTCGTTTTGTTAAGCGACAGTATTCAAAGTCACGCTTTATTTTCTCACAAAATAATTCATTCCCACGAGTGGGAATCGAATCTATAACTACTAATTTTAAAATACTTTCGGGTGCAAAGACCGAAGATGACAGTGTATGTAAATATAACGATGCCGAACTAAGCTATGATGTGTTTCTATTGCCGCTATAACAATAAGAATATTAAAATTAAATTGATATTTAAGGAGGCTACCATACAATGAACATGATCTTTTTGGAATTTCTATCTATGATGGGACAGATTCCGTCGTGCAAGATTCCACCTCGCACTTGGCCGGAATTTTTATGAAAATGTGAACAAAATCATATTTTGTGGACAATCCAACTTTTTAAATGAAATTTGAGATAAGCCACAATAGCAATCAACGGCGGAATCTCATTCCTAAATAAGACTTTGGGCAAAGGTTATTTTATTCCATACAATAGACGAACTATAGACAAATATTTTTTACAGCTTTACACTGAATGCCTAGAGGGAACCAAATGTCCCCCACTTTTTACCTAATCTCGAGATTTTTCATGTTGCGCTAAAACTAAATCATTTGATTATGACTCTTTTCTTTACCAATACAATTAATACAATTTAAAGTTATATTCATTTGAAAACAGGAACGAAGGCGTAGGTGAAAGTTAGTACAAAATATAGCATTGGCCAATTAATTATAATTATGCTTAAACATCAACAGTGCCATTGAGGCACAGTGGCATACAATGTGAATGTAAACGCGGCATATTGTAGGTTCGATTCCCACACGGCGAAATTAAACATTTCATATTTCCATGTTCTTCGCTCTTATGTCGAGGTAAAGCTCAGCATTGTGTTCCGTTACTCAACACGGAATGCCTTCACATTTTAGTGAAAACACAGAGTGTCTTTATAGTTGGTTCTCTGTCTACCCTGCTGTGTGCGGGACATATCGTGAAACTAAAAACTTAACTTAATTTTTTTTTATATATATTCAAACATATAATGAATTAAACGTCTATTCTACATAATACAGCCACCGGCAGCGTTCATAAATCTCAGCAGTGCGATACATCATTTACATTACACGAGCTATATTTGTACCCGCACCCTATAATACTATAGAGGTAACTTGTATGATCGTCTACGGTCCACCGCCCTACGACGTGGGTCGTTTAGCACGGTATTATTTAAAACGTTGTTATTTGTAATTATAATTTTTATTAATTTCTTTTTTTACTTTATTTATCTATCTATGTTTGTTACTAAAACTTTGAACGTGATTTTGAGTAATTCATTTGAATTTTCGCTTACATATCGAGGACCGATGTCAATGCAATAATATGAATAACTGGTCAAGTGTAAGTGTGAGTAGAACTCACCCATCGAGGGTTGTAGGAGGCACGAACTCTACTTACAAGGTTTTCTTCCATTCTAACTGTAGTTAAAATTCCTTTTAATATTATAATTTTCATATGAATTTCAAAACTGTAAAAAAATTAAAAAAATCATACTAAGCCCGCACAGTGTCTGTGGACATAAATTTTAATCCTTGATGACGTAGCGTAAGAGATAGCGAGCTCGTAGACCGAGAAATTCGCACAGCATGGCGCACGAGACATATGACGATTTATGTTATTATTACATTTATTTTCAGAAAATATATTATGAAATTAGTACTAGAATTATTTTAGTGGATATTTGAAACGGGAGACTAAGTTGTTTAAGGTCAGTCGTAGCGCAGGAACACAAGTGTGTGACTGTAAAGTCGACTGGTTGTAGGTTCTATCCCCACTCCAGGAATATTTACTTAAATTTATATTTTAATTTATTCGATCTGGTACTGAGGCAAAGTGCGGCGTTAAGTTCCGCCATTCAACATGCAATTCTTCCAGAATTCGGCAGAAAATGGGGAAGGGAGTGTCTTAACACTAGGTTTCCTCTGCCTACTCTGCTGTAGTTCTTTCGACTAACAATGAGTCTGTTTAAAATGCTTGAGATCAAGTTCAGTCTTGAGAAATTGCTTGTTGAGTGGCGGACTGGCGGTGAGTCAAGGTATTTAAACTTTGCAAAGACGCTTTGGCTCCGCAGAGTTGGTAAAAGCTTAAAAACCAGACTAAGGGATAATAATATATTAAAACAGCCCGCGAGGAAAATTAAAATGTCAACCAAGTTTTACTCCTCTTATGGCATTATATTGGAGAAAGGTTGGTTGACATTGTTTTGTTATTATATAACAGAATGCGTGTTATATTACGTTCTTCAATATTAGTGGCAGTGTCTCTTCTCTTCTCATTGACATAATTTAAAAGTTGCATTTAAAAAGTCAAATGTGAGTAGGACTCGCATGCCGTGGGTTCCGTACAAATTTTGACATTGTGTACCTGCAGGAATTCTAATTTTTAAAAATTGACAAAAGTTTTGAATGAAAGTGTGTTAATGCGAATGTAGTGTCATAATACTAGGTTCCTAGGTTCTCTCTGCCTGATCTGTTAAGTTCGAAATCCTGTATGTATCTGTGCAGCTAAAACATTATGTAAAATTTTTATCAGACCTGAATATTATTTTAAAATGAATACTTTTCAAGACCGATGGTTGTATATTAATATTTCGGCGTGAAACATATCGAAACTGAACTAATAACGAGTACGTTCAACAAACACTTAGAGTTATTTATTGTGTAAATAGTGAATCTAAAAGTAAGTTCATTTTTCAGTAGTGTTTGTTTAAAATCAAGCGTTTCATTTAAATGTTCTTTAGAAAAATATATTTTATTTTACATTATTTATTTGAATCGTTTCATAACCAAAGAACGCGAGCTTTTACTGCTGTGTTTTTTACTCATACTGTATTTTATAATTATTATATATGATAAAATATATTTTTTCAATACATATTTTAACTTTTTTTATTATTTATATTTTAACCGTCTTACCGTACTTAGAATAGAGAATAATGTGTTTTGAAATGTGATAGTTCAATGCCCTTATTGAAGGTGAATATATCAAATATATGGCAAAATTAGGTGGAAGGTTTGGAACGATAGGTCCTAACATTAACCTTCCTTCTGCCTATTCTGCTATATTTAAAATGTAGCGCCAGGATAAAAAATAATATTATTTTCACTACTACATATCAATATCAATATAGAAGATGTACTACAATAATAGAATTCAGCGGAAAATGGGGAACGGATTGTCTTAACACGAGGTTCCCTCTGCCTACCCTACTGTGTGCGGGATACACAGCAGGAAGCTGATATAATTATTTTTTTAGAAACTCTAGATTGTCCTGTTTCAACAGCGGCAGCACCGGCAGTCCATGAGCAGCAACATCCTATTGATGGACAGACGGAGTGTCTTATCACTAGGTTCCTTTTATCTTGCTGTATGCAGGATACAGCGTGAAGCTAAAAAAATATAATCATAAATATACTAACTTAAACCAACCCTTTCACTCGCAATTACAATCACTTCACACAAATAAAACACAACTACAATACCAGTATCACTGAACACTCACATACTCCGCTTCAAGGATGAACGAGCAAGAGTAATTAGAAGTACGTGAAACACGTGTTAGGTAACAGAGGGAATTTGAAAAGCTGACTTTGTAGGTCGCAAGTCACCAACGTGACAGGCTGCTGTACAAATGAAATAGGCCTTTGACATTATATACCCTAAATTGTTGTTGCTTAAAGAATATTTATTATTTTGTGAAGGATAATCTCATAGCGTTTGTCACGTAGTTGAAGAGACGAAAAATAAACGATCTCATGGGAATCTCTTACTGTAAGCGCGGTGGTTTTAGATTCAATCCTCAATCAGAGGAACATTGAGTTCCGCCATTCGCTACACAATATACATTAATGGACGGAAAGTGGATCACGGAAGGCGGAACTCTTTATGACGATTGTAGAGCTTATAGCGATGAATAAAAAGTGTACTCGCGGTTTATATGAAGTATAGTCAACGCCGCTCACGATAGATACTAACTTGGAAGCAAATAATAGAGAAAACAATGGAAGGTATGGAAAGCTCATCGAGTGGCAAGCATCGACTGTTACAATAAAATATGCCGTCGACAAGGGAGGAGGTGTAAATGTTAGGACACCTAACTAAAATATTGAAATAAGCCGTCGTGGTGCAGCTGCACAAGGGTGTGACTGTAACGCAACGGTTATGGGTTCGATCCCCACTCGAGGAAGTAGAAAATTTATTTACTTTTATATTTCCATTTCTTCGCTCTGGTCTCGAGGCAAAGCGCGGTGTTGAGTTCTGCCACTCCCACTTTGGGCAAGGAATGTTTTCATTATTCAGTAACGTTATAGTTTGAGAGGAGGTAGAGCAATTTAAAGTAAGACACTTGCAATTTCAGTGGAACAAATCTTATTTCATAGCCGAGTGCGAGTGAAGGCGGAACAGGGGTCCTTACGTTTTATTTCTCTAGCGGCTTAGTCCGAGATAATAACTTTACATGAATGCTTTATGCCACGAGCGTTACACGATACAACTGTTAGCCTTTTAGCCTGTTAGTGTGTTACACGTGTCCTAAATCCAATTTCCTTAAAAAATAGCTGTTTCTTGTGTCAAAATAACTATTTCAGTCCAAATTTCGAGAAGTTACGAAAAGAAAGACAGTGGCGCAGAATTTCTAGACCCTATTGGATGTAGAAATTCTGAATTCTTTTTACTAGATCAGTAAATTAAAGTAATTCACCTACCATATAACTGATTCCTTAGAACTTACATATTTTCCTTATAACTTATATACCTCACGTTCATTAATGAAGGGAATTTACATTTGGTCATATGTATGTTCACGAACAACTATTATTATTATTATTAACTTTGAGAAGCCGTGGTTTGTCCTGCTTGAGTTAAATGTTATCGTTGTTACATGCGTTTCAGTTTTGTGTACCTGTTCACTTTGTGTCCTTACGGGGTAACCAAGGACAACGTAGAGGCAACTGCTACAATCTCTGTATATCTCTTTCGCCTCGTCCACTACCGTCAATTTCTTCATACACGCGCTCCGTCCTGGAGTCCTCTTGTTTTTTACCTAATCTCCAATAACGTCATCACTGTGTAAACGGGAAGGTAAACTAAGGTTTCCCTCATCATTCTACTTTTTTTTAATAAAGCAACGGTTTTATATATTGTAAGTTTTTACTTTTTCATATACTTATATGTTACAGTAATTAACACAAAATACATAAAGAGAAGAAACATTTAAAATAAAATATTCAAGGGAGGAAGTGTTTAAAAGCCTAAGTTTAGTTAAGTTTAAACTTTAAATACACCACATAGCATTTCCGTTTCGTAGCGTTACAGCCTACACTTGAAAACCGTTTAAACTATATGGGCTAAAAACTTATAAAACAATTTGGACTTTATATTCTCAGTATAAAGTTACTTTCCCTTTGACAATTATCGTTGCTATTTCGGGCAGTCATCACGTAGGGAATGCTTCATTTTTAATTGTTATTTGTTTTCTGGCGATGAAACCATGCCAGGGTTGTATTATATCATTTTCATTCGTTAATACCTACGCAGTTATTTGGTTTTTTTTGCTTCAGACTGTATCCTGCGCATACCAGGGTAGGCAGAGTGAAATTGAAATAGTGATATAGATGACAGTGGACGAGGCGAAAGAGTATGTAGTAACTGTAACGTTTGGCGCTCTGTTCTCTCTGACTGCCCTACTAGGGATACAATGTGAAGCTAGATTAGACTAGTATTTGAAGAATTTTTACAATTTATTTATCTGTCATATATCATCGTGATGCATCGAAGGAAATTAGGAAATGGATTATATTCCATTAAGTAAATAGTGGATTTTCAATTCTGAACAACTAAAAGCTTAGTTTAAATATTATCCTGATGTTTCTCTTTGTAAGGTGACGAAATAGATTGATTTAAAACGAAAAAAATACAATCTCATTTTCCCCGTAAGGAAATCAGAAAAAGAAGAAACCATGGCCAAAATTTCTCAATTTAAATTTAAGTCCCACGAGACAGTAAGTCAGTATAATAGTAATTCGTGCCCAATATCTTTGAATGAATACCATAACTGTTGAAGTGTGAAGGACTAAAATAAACAAGTGTTATAGCACCAGTTTATTGATTTTGTAAGAATAATGCCTTATACAATGCAGGAATATTAATATTACTGAGTGTAAGGGCAACGGTTTACTTAGCAACGAAGTAAAGCGTGATACTGAATATGAATTGCCTTCTATATTCCGCGGAAATTGGGGACGGAAGTGTCTTTCATTTTCTTCTTTTCATTCTCATAAATGAAGTGTCTTAACACTAGTTTCTCAGGGTCCCTCTGCCTACCATTCTAGGAATTAGAAATAATAAAAAAAGAAAAATACAGAAAATCATGTGGCTATATCGATTTTTTTACAAGCTATCATTTAACTGGCTGTGTTAATACGTAAGCGAAATTAAAATATTGCAAGCTCAATGTGACCCACTTCCCAGTACCCGATTGAGTTAAAATTTAGATTACGACTTTAGTTCTTACATTTATCAAATTAGATGAAATTAACGTTGATGTTAATCTTAAACGGCCGCCCCAACAAAATGGCAGATTACAAATTTTTGCACAACCCACATAATACAGACATCAAATGAAATTGCTTGATTTGTAAAATACAGTACGTACACCACTAGTTAGATATATTTTTACTACGGTAGCTTTTATTTATAAAATTATTTTCTTAATTAATATTTGATTTACATTTGACTAGATTCCACTCAGCCTCACCTAATTTCTTAATGGTCGAACCAGATATTGAATGTATTGTACTTGGCGCTGTATTCGCGAACTTTTACGAAAATATTTGGATACGATCCAGCTTTTCAGAGGTCTCGAAGATACAAGCCCGCTAGAACTTCGAAATGGCCAATGAATCTCCCACTTTGATTTAATGTCTGCCAACAACGTCATAAATATATACGACGGAAAGAGTTATTTTATACTGACATATCAGTTGAAGCTAAACTGAAATCTATGTTAGTATTATAATATTTAATATTTGTTTGTTTGGACGCACTAATGTCATGCATATTTTGAATTAAATTTTATGTCCATCCCATGCCTTATAGGATAGTCCATTTTTCTTAATAAGCTCAAGGCTATTTACCTAACGTCAATGTGTAATGTATAAGATTTCGATCCCATTTCACTGAGTATGCGGTCAAAGCTGCTTCGGCCATTTAGAATGTGTCGTACATTAATATTTTTTCGTCTTATTTACTAGATAAAGCTGCTTGTAAGAGAAAGTAGAATAGATTTTCTTCTATTAAAGTAGATATTTAAAAAATTACAAGATATTTGTTTACGTTTTTACTTGAAGCTATTTCCAAAATGAATTTGGTATTGTAATTTAAATGTGTTTCCATTTCGTTTTATTTTGTAAAATATTTACAGTAAGAGAAAAAAATAACAAGAGAAGAGATTTGATCTTGTATTATGTATAAGGCTTAAGAAAATGAAACCCATACCATATAACATCTTAAAATAAAATGTTTTGGTTACCGAAAAAGTACTTAGCAGTATGTTATCAGGGAAAAACAAAGCGCGAAACCCTTGTCCCGCCATTGGCCATAACTTGTAATGTACATAATATTTATGTCTTAAAAATATAATTCATTTACGTTGAAAATTATAAACAATAATTATATAATGTTATTATGTGTTCCAACACAGCAGGCAGAAATAGAATCTAGTATTAAAACACTCCGTTCTCGACTCTCTGTCATATTTTAAATACATTGTGTTTTGGGAGGCAGAACTTAGCGCCGCGCGCTGTCTACCAAAGTGGTAAAATGAAAATAATTCAAAGAAAATCATTCCCTCAAGCCCAAATAAGAGACCGAGAAGATCAAATTAGCTAGAAATGGGAATTGCACTAAAGCAAACTAATAGAGTATTTCTAAGCACGGAGTGCTGTAACACTAGACCATCTGCAAATCGTTATATGAAAGCGATGCAAATATTTGTTTCAGCTTTTCATTTTGTATCCCGTATATAGCAGGATAGACAGACGGGACCTAGTATTAAAACACTCGGTTCTCCATATTCCGGAAAACTTTCGACGCATTGACTATCGAGTGGCGGAACTCAACGCCGAGCTTTGCCTAAATATATATATATATATATATATATATATATATATATATATATATATATATATATATATATATATATATATAATATATATATATATATATATATATATATATATATATATATATATATATATATATATATATATATATATATAATATATATATATATATATATATATATATATATATCTACATATGAATACCAATATAACCAATCACAGAATTCACAGATTCAATCAATTTAGTTGATTAATACAAACCATTTCTCGTTCCCGTCTGACGATGTTCAATAGAGAGCAATTGTGACATCAAACGTTACTATTTGAAATTGCTGGTGAAATTCCTACTGAAGTATTATTTTTTCTTTTCAACATTTTAAAATGTATTGAGGATGCATGGTAGACGAGATTATCTGATAGATGGTTTGAGATTTTTACAGGTATTTTACTTTTTGTGACAAGAATAGTATAATTTTTATCTAATATAAAAAAAAATCTTTCAAATATCATAACCTCCTTACTTATATGCGATTGTAGGTTCGGGATTAGCACTAGGAAGAATGACATACGGAAAGTGTGAAGTGACCTAATTCTAGGTTCGATCTGCCTATCCCGATACATCGTGAAGCTAAAACTACAAAGGTCATGTATTTCATGCGGGAACAATCTTACTTATTATTTGTATTACTCAAAATCTCTTCTACATTAAACGGCAAAAATACCAACAAAAGCAACTAAAACATTGTTTTAATTTACCCTCATAGCAACAAAGGAAACCCAACAGAAGCAGAAAATTCAATTCAAATTTTTAATATTGTTCTATTTGATGATTGAAACTGTTAATACAATTTACTTGCGGCTGTTTCCCAAAACAAAATTCAAATTGATGATCTCAATGCTTCATTTAAACTTTGCAATAATTGAATTTAAACGATGTTATTGGGGACTCGATCGATGTCATAAGCTCCTAGTTCGAAGTTATGACCTATTTCTGTTATTAGGTAAAGACGTTTTCTTTCAAATTGATAGTCATATTAAAATTGAGTAGACAGCATATTAGAGGCTGTCCTGGCGTGGCAGTTGTAGGTTCTATTCGCTCCGTTCTTGCCTTTCCTTTTCTCCTCTCGCGACATGCAATGTCAAAAGAATACGGCGGAAAGTGGGGAATGAAAGTGTCTTGATGTGAACGGAGTGTCTTAACACTAAGTTTTTAGGCTTCATCAACTACTTCAGTATGTGCGGGATAGAATATGTAGCTAAGAAAAACATGTTTGTATCTATACCTACTTGATTTTGGAAGAGACTGGAGACATTACCCATTAACCCATAAAAATTCTTCAAATATAGTTGACAGTAAACAACGATCTTAATAGACTGCAATCTGAGGTTCCTCAGACCTACATCATCTACGAGAACGTCGTCTACATTTTTGGAAACAAATTTAATTGTTGAATAAATATTTTTAGGTTCACTCTGTACTCTGAAAATACCAAGACAGAGGGAACCTAACGTTAATACACTCCGTTGCCCACGCACCGCCAAATATTCATGAACTGGTGGAACTCGACGCAGCCTCTATTTGCCAAAGCGAGAAAATGAAATAATTCTTTCTCATTTTTGTACAAAAAACAGACAAATACATAACAAATTAGTAATATTGAGCAAAATGGCGTGACGTTTCTGGATTTCGTCTTCGAATGCTTAATGAGATTTTGTAAATTACAAGATTACGTCAAGTGTTAAGAAAAAGAAAAGAAATTTATATTTAGTTTTAATTGAAGCGAACAGTTGTAGGAGCAACAATTTCGTGGTACTTGTTAGAAATTGAATTTGTTTTAAGATCCACGATGGATCCCGCATATAGCAGGGTAGGCAGGGGGAACTTGGGAACCTAGTGTTAAGACACTTACGTTCCCCGACTTTCTACTGAATTCTGGCATTGAGTGTTAAGTGACGGAAGTCAACCCTGTACTCCATCTGGTTACCAGAGCGAGAAATTTCATTCCTCCAAGTGGGAATCAAACCCACTGTAAGTCTTACTATCATTGGAAAATATCAGTATTTTAGGAACTTATACTCGTATATAAATAAATAGCTAAAATTAAAATTATTTACAGAACCATTTCTAGAATACCGAAAGTGTAAAACTTAAACAAGGCTCGGTACAAAACTAAGCTAAAATTTAATATAAAATGTATGAGAGGTGGAGTGGAGAATTCATATTTGCGATATTACAGCCTTTTGTGCGGCGTGCTTGTAGTGCTTTAACAGTAAGGTATTCAAGTTATTGTGAATTACTGGACCAATAATAGAGTACTTCTTTCAAGTATAAAAAAATGTTTACGGACGAATTCTGGAGACATTATGTGCAGAGTGACGTAACACATCGCCGCGCTTTTCTTTGTTACATATTTCATTTTCCGAAGGGGAATCGTTTTCTGTACCTGATGAAGTAATAAATCGTGTGGGATACAGCATGAAACTGTATAAAATATAATGTTATAATATAAACACTATGGTAGACAAAGTGCAGTGATGGTATTCTTCACGCACTATCTCGGAAATTGGGCGGAAAGTGAAGAACGTAGTGTCTTAACACTAGATGCAAAAAAAATTAAACTGAAAGGCTGACAGAGCGGTACAATGATCAGTTGTGGTAAAAATATATATTGGTATAATTGTATATTGGTATAACTGATGTAATCCTATGTTCCCGTTCAACTATAGTTCCGCTATTTTTTACGGCATGAACGTCTTAAATTTGTTTACTTGGGTCCGTACAAATAGATAACTCTCGCCTCGCCCACATAACATATGTACATGGTTGACATCTCATTATTCGTTTTAATCGTATAACTTTTAAACTTTAAATTTATACGTTTACGCATCGAATTCACTGTCCTAAATTTATGTTTTTACATATCTAATTCACCTCTTTAATGTAAGAAAAAGTTATCACAAGGTTATCATTTCGATTGTATTTTTTTCTTTCGACTGGGTGAACCGATTTTGATTAATCTTTTTTTATTTCAAAGTTGGTGTTTCCCGTCTGGTCCCATTTCAATTTGGTCCAGTTCTAACAATATCATTTATGAGAAATTCATATAAATCGTCTTAAATTTGCATTAAGTATATGCGTGCAAATAAACTCAATGTCACTCCAACTAATTTCGATATTATTTTCTTATTGGAAAGGACCTACCCTAATCCTCCTTCATAACCCTAAGTTAAAATTGGGTTAGCACAAATTAAAATTAAGGCGACAAAAAAATGCAGTGTTCAGTTCCGTTTCTTAACACGTAATATCTGAAAACATCGGCCAGTGGGGAACAAAGTGTTTTAACATTAGACTTCCCCTACCCTACCCTACTATTATATCCGAAACACAGCTTGAAAACACAAAAAATAACCCATAGAAATCCATAGTAGCAGCCTACACGATAACACGACAGTGCCATTTAACTACACGACAAAATACGCCGTTTTCCAACAGTAATATTACGAGGAAGATACATGTTTACGCGTGAAGCCATCTGCGATGCGGGCGGCATAAATCACCGCTGAGACGTCGTGGATAAATCTTCAGGATTATCAGACATGGTTTTCGGTTTAGAAGTGACTCATCTTTGTCAATTTTTTGTTGTACCTTATCTTTACTTATACTTTTTTTTTTTTTTTTTTTTTTTTTTTTTTTTTTTTATTATTATATTTTTTTTTTTTTTTT
>DWGR01000707.1:0-19973 GCA_018247715.1 Heliconius burneyi | reverse complement strand
ATTTATATGGTTGGAAACAAGGTAAGTACAAAATGTAAAAATAATCGGCTTCAAGCTGTATCCCGCACACAGTGGGAACCTAAGGTTAAGACACTCCGTTCTCCACTTTGCTTTCGTCTATATGATAAATGCATTCTTGGACTGGGTCAGTATATACTCAATGTATTTATTTATACAATTTGGTAAATCAGCATGAGGCTGACTTTTGTAGATGTATGTACTCGTATTCTTTAGTTACAGTTACATAATTATAAGTTAATATTCCTTTTTAAATTAATTAATTAATTTCGTGAATTCTGGAAGCATTGTGGGTTGAGTGGCAGAACTCAGGCGCTTTGCCTCGACACCAGAACGAAGAAATGGAAATATAAACGTAAATAAATATTTCACTACCTCGAGTGGGACCGACCCCACAACCGTCGCGTTACAAGTACATCTTTGTGTCGCTGCGCCACGACGGCCTTTATATATTATATTTGTTATAGCATTCTTATTATAGTGATTAACGAAGTGGATAAAATAATAAAAAAATATATGTATAAACCTAATGAAGAAATAATTGTTGGCTATAATATATGAGAAAAAGAGAATAAAACACTGTGTCATACCAGTAAAAAACAATACAAAAGGCAATTTATAAGTTCTGGAATAATGGAGATTTGGGTTTAATCTGCTTATTCTACAATATGCAGAATATTTTTTTTTATTTCACCTTCTATTGAAGACACTTTTCTCTCCGCTTTCCGCAAAAGTTAGAGACATTATCTATTGTATTACCAGTATAATATGGGGATTTCACAAGTATCGCGTACACTGCGCTACTATGGATGACAATAGCCACAAAAATATTATATTTATTTAAAGAATATCTTACAATAAGCTTTATCCTCAGCGTGGCAAGTGTGAGACCACCTTTAATTAAGACTAATTGCGGCCTTCTTCAAAGGAAGAAACGGGTCGTTCGTGTATAGAATCCTAATTCTGACCACTCGTACTTTATTCTCAATTAGACTCGATTCAATCGATGTTTGTTTCGTACCGATTAATCGGATTAAAAAGTCAATGTATATAGAGTGGATTGTGATAGTTATTTTTATATCGATTAATTTAGATAATAATCGATAATAGTTTGAGCTTTTCGCTAAATTTAATTGGCGCTTAGATTATCTATGAAAGAGTAAAATGTATTTTTTTTTATTTTTATTAATAATCTGTTTATATTTAGTTTGAATTGACAAAAATATTAAACCAAATTATAAACTACTTGCTGCTATTACTAGCAGCGGAGGAGACTCAGTGTCAAGGCACTCCATTTTCCTCTTTCCAAAAAAATTTAGAGAAATTCCAGTGTTGATCATTACTAGAGCGAGGAAATAAAATCGAACCTACAACTGTAGCGGTTACATTTAGAGGCGCTCTGCCTTTACGCCGCGACGTCGTGATACTAGGGTAGACAGAAGAAACTTTTGAAACAGGTGTTAAGAACCTTTCTCTGAATTCTCGAGACATTGGGTGTTGTATGACGAAGCTTAACGCCGCGCATTGCCTCTTTATCACAGCGAAGAAATATAAATATCTTGCAAACGAAAATTACTATTGAGTTTTATAGCAAAAATGACTATATTTTATTGATTTACTAACGGTGAAATAATCCTCTAGGATCTGTATAGGCGCAAAAATTCATTTGGATCCGTTAAGCCGCTTCGCTATGATTGAAAAACAAACAATGGATTGTAGCTTTTATTTGCAAATCGATAGCGTGATATTCTTTTTTGTTGTTCGAAATATTAAAACAATTATGTATTGTCCATGTGATTATTGTAATACTACTAGAAATAAAAATATAGTACGAAAATTAAAATAAAATAACATCAGCTTCACGCTGTATCCCGCACACAGCAGGGTAGGCAGAGGGAACCTAGTATTAAGACACTCCGTTCCCCACTTTCTGCCGAATTCTGGAGGCATTGCGAGTTGAGTGGCAAAACTCAACGGCACGCTTTGCCTCGACACCAGAGCGAAGAAATGGAAATATAAACGTAAATAAATATTTCCCTTCCTCGAGTGGGGATCGAATCCACAACCGTCGTGTTACAGTCACACCCTTCTGCCGGCCTCAAACTTAAATTTAGTATAATATATTACGTAAATATATTATAATATAGGAAAAACGTCTGAATTTACTATTAAATTTTTGGGGAACGGAGTGTCTTAACACGAGGTCTCCTCTGCCTACCCTGCTTCAGGAAACTGCGTGAACCTAAGAAAGCCCGTTTTTTATTCCAAACGACTTCACAAAACACTATTTAAATTTAAACATGTAAAAAATGGCGGTTCGCGAGTAGCTGCATAATTTAATGAGGGTAGTTTTAAAATACTCATTTAAACCGTTTAAATAAATGAACTGTCCAACGTCACTATTTATATTTACTTAACGAAATCATAATAGTTGCACTGTGGACGCGAAACGCATAAATTACGCTCATTATTTAATTTTGCTTTAAATAAATAATACTTTTCAAAATAATTATGAAATTAAAGTTTCACGCTGTATCCCGCACACACTAGGATAGGCAGAGGGAACCTAGTGTTAAAACATTCCGTTCCCCTGAATTTTATGAGGCATTGCGTGTTGAGTGGCAAACTCAACGCCGGGTGTTTGCCAGAGTGAAGAAATAAAAATATTATGAAATAATAATTCATACGTTACATCTCGCTCACATTGGGAACCTAGTATAAAAGCATTATGTTCCCCATTTTCTGCGGAATTCTGGAGGAGAAACTCAACGCCACATTTTATCTCGACACCAAAGCGAAGAAATGATATAAATTTAAGTAAATATTTTATTTCATCAAGTGGGGATCGAACTGACAACAAGTCGTGTTTACAGTCACATATTTATGCTACTGCGCCACGACTGACCTCTTTAGCATAACTGTTATAAGAGCAAAGAGATACAAATAGAGAGATGTAACTTTTTAAAAGCTTTCATAATAACATTAATATTGTATTTATGTTGTGACTGGTATCGCTCATTGATTTATAGCATCAAGTTGAGGCGCGCCACATTGGTTTAACATTGTAATATATGTTTACATCTATTGTTGAATAATTGAAATATATTCGTATGTTCTTGTATGATGAGTGTAGGTTTGATTTTCATATCACGCTGTATCCCGCATTAAGCAGGTAGAGTCACCCTAGTGTCAAGAAATTTCGTTTTCTGCCTTACGCCCGAATTTGAGATATTCCGTGTTAAATAGCGTAGCCCAACACAACATCACCGTCTTTTACCAACGTAAGGAAAGAGGCTTTTTTAAAATAATATGTTTTTCCAACAGTATTTTATTTGATATTTCGAAGCCATCGTGGCGCAGCGGCATTAGCGTGTAAATATAAACTTGAGAGATTGTGAGTTCGATTCTCATTCGAGGAAATAAATTTTTCATATTTTAATTGTATTGCTCTGGTACGAAGGCGAATTCCTCCAGAATTCAAAAGAAAGTGGGGTACGGAAGTGTCTCAATGGCAACAAAGTGTCTTTACACTAAATTCTGTGCTTGATACAGCGTGAAGCTCAGAGCGGGAGAGAAAGATTTTTTTTACTTCTTATTTACTCAAGTCCTCAAAAATATAAAGAAAAATATTAGAAAGAACTCTTATTGCTCACTATATTGTAATGTCTAAGATTTTGCTTATAATCCCAAAAGAACAATGTAGTTTGAAGTCTAGATTCCAGCTGAAGCTCTTGATTGATGCTTGATGGATAGCCTTTATGAGGCCGTTACGGCGCGTCGTATGTTTAGTTTATGAATCTATTTTATAGGCTGCCGTAATAGTTTAGATGCCAGTCGTGGCGCAGGACACAAGTTTTGTGGTTGTGGGTTCGATCCCCAATTGAGGAATTTAAATATTTATTTGCATTTATATTTTCATTTCTTCGCTCTGGTGCAGAAGCAAAGCGCGCGGGCAAAGGGGAATGGAATATCTTAACATGTGCAGGATACACCTTGAAGCTGATTTTTTTATAATATTTTAGTGAAAAACATGTGTTGCTTGCTTTGTGTTGTGTGTTGAAACAATCAGGGATGAGTGATTTGTCTTTACCTTATTTGCATGATAGCTTTAGGCTTGATGCGGCGTTTGTGAAGGTAATTGAACCTAGTATCAAGATTATCCATTCTCTTTTTTCTGCCCAAATTCGAAAGACACACAAGTGTTGGATTGCGGAACTTAACACCACACTATTTTGCTCTATTTTGCCAGTTTAGCGAAAATTTAAATAATAAAGGAGGGTATCTGCTCGGAGGGATTTATTACTTAAATTTTCGGCTATAGAGATATCTATCTATCTAAATAGTTGTTTTTATTAGGTTCACGCTGGAAATAAACCCACAATCTATCGTATATACGTACAATCGCACGCTTGTGCACTCACCTCAACTGCTTTCTATTTAAATTGCCAAATTTATAATTCATTACCTGCACCATCTATAATAATGTACATACGAACTTAAATGTTTAAGATAAAATATAGGAAATATATAAAATCGATGACAGTACCGAATGGATCGGATAAATCTAAATACAAACTTAACAATTGGAGTTACAGAAACTCCTTACAATGAATGCATCGATTGGAGCCCGACGAGTGGCTTCCGATACCACTATTAGTTCAGCCAGCTATAGCTGGTTTATGTGGGAATGTATATATTAGAAATTTATGTTTAATAAATTATAATTTTTAGGTTTTTCTGTTTAAGTAACTATTATTTCTTCGTTTTAGAGGCTCAGAAGAATAGTGTCTGACCAATGACGGTTCCAAGATGGTTGGTGGGTTCAACACCCACAGGAGTCTTAGTACAAAGCTGTCCCTTTATAACCTTCTATTCTGTTTTAAGATTTCCTTAATAAAATATACATATTACATATGTATGTGTATATGTTTTTTTGTTATTTGGATTGAAAAGTACTATATTTTGTCCCGAAACCAAAATGTTTTTTTTCGAACATAAGGTTAATGCTGTTAGGCCTATTGGCTTTTACAGCGACACCGGTTGGGCAGGAGAGAGGGTAATCTGTACCTGAAGAGCAAAACAATAGTTTTTGTCTATATGAATAACATTTAAAGTGTAGAGCCATATGTTAGTTAATTTAAATATAGCACCAGAGACCTGAAACCTGTCATGGCATTGAAGTAAAACGCATGCGACAATAAACGCGACAGGTGGTTGGATCGATTCCCACTCTAGGAAATGAGATATTTAATATTTTTATTTCTTCGAGGCAAAGTACGGCGTTGATTTCTGCGACTCAAAACGTAATGCCCCCAGAATTGGGCGGAATGTGGGAAGCACTCTGCTCCCCGCTTGGCTTCCTCTGCCGTCTGCCTATCCTATTATATGCGGG
This sequence comes from Heliconius burneyi, assembly GCA_018247715.1. Classification (NCBI taxonomy): domain Eukaryota; kingdom Metazoa; phylum Arthropoda; class Insecta; order Lepidoptera; family Nymphalidae; genus Heliconius; species Heliconius burneyi. The sequence goes on along the minus strand of DWGR01000707.1, from coordinate 14,563 downwards.
AAACAGCGTGAAGCTTTGAATATCTAAACTGTCTTTAAACAAATAGTGTTTTAGTGTACGGCAAATTGGGAACGAAGTGTCTTAACACTACATCAAGCTGAGAGACTGCGTAATGCCAAAAAAATATATTTACTCCATCCGAGTATCTCTTACAAACAAAACTATTATCTCTAGATTCCTAAGGTGATTTTACACCACCTAAGTATCTAATAACGCTCTATAATCCTCTCACGTCTCGTCCACAGTTGTAAGGGATCCGAAACTTCGGCCGATAGTTATATATTTCTTGCCGATATGATTCAAATTGAATTGTCTACACTCTCCTTTTGCTGTTAACATTGAAACTAACCTAATAATTATTGGGAATGGAGAATAATTTACAAATATTTTATCCTATGTATAGAGGCTCCGTAGAATAGTGTTTGACGGTAGATGCGATGGTTGTGGGTTCGATACCCACGAGAGTCTTACCTATGTCTTACCTATAGCCCAAGCCCGAATAACTATCAAAAGTATTCTAATCGTTGTCAATACCAATTCGTATAGGAGTTAAACAAAATCCTATACAAATTGGTATCAACAATTATTCGAATACTTTTCGATAGTTATTCGTGCTTGGGCTACTGCTGTATAAGGTATGAAATTGAGAAAATATATTTATATATGCAGCTGAATCACGGTTTTTTTTGTTTCAAGGAATAGGGACCAGAATATTTGATATTTATTTCAGCTTGATACTTCTTCAAAATCTCAAATGGTCATCTCAAATAATTCATCTGCTCGGATGGACAGCAGACAAAAAGTGATCCTTGTAGAGTTCCATTTTTATTTTGTGAGGTACGGAACTCTTAAAACAAAAAAACACTACCAGTATAAGAAATCATCAAAATTCTAAATTTAACGAGCTAAATCCAAGAAATTGTACCTACTAATTCTAAAAAGTTAACTACACACGAGCTATAACCCCATTACATTAGTGCGACGTGAAGCCGTGGAGGTGGCGTAACGAAGATGTATGGACGTTTAAGTTTGCATAACAGGACCTGCGGTTTCCTAGGGAATTGCTCAGGGTATGTAAGTATATCGGTTGACATGGCATTTCGAAATAAGGAAATAGTTCAACCTCGGTTAGCTTAGGTTGTATCTAGAAAGTGGAAATGTAGAAAGTAGGTTCGATATGTAAAGACTTTTGTTTCGTTTAGACCAATATATTAACCTAAACTTAACTTAAATAAACAAAATGGCTTTAAAATCTCAGGGAACTTTTAGTTTCTCAATCATATTCAATTGTTTTTTTTTCTACATCCATTTACAAGGTGTTCTCGTAGAGATGAGACAGAAGTTCTTCTTAATCGTCAACACTTTGGACATTATCTTGATGAATCTCTTCTTCTAATAATACCTCTTCAGTCGGCTCGTAGGTAGAATTTATATTTTCGTAGATATTAGTTTCTACTACTTTCATAGACTTATGTTTCAAAAAATGATCTCCATTTTGCATCCTAAGTCTCCATTTTCCATGCACAATCTTCAAAAAATCATACAAAAGATAAACACGATGTGAATCAATACGGCACCATGACTATTATGGGTGTCTCAGGAGACAAGCACGTGGCTAAAATTACGCGTGCGAATGTCTACCTTCCACGCTTGTTCAAATGCTAAACACAACTCAGGAAGACCCACAAAAGTGCCAAGCGCTGTGGCAAAAATTAAAAAGTGCAGCGACTGAAAATCAGATGTACCTGGGTGTTTTTACACCCATATAGCCTTTAAGGGTTAATAAGGCAAGTTTTTCAAAACTGCTAACGTGACTGACATCAAAAGCAAACATCCTCAGACCCTAAAGTATTTCAATATTACAGCCACATGAAACAATATAAAAATGATATGAAAATTAATAATAAAGTTTTTGAACCAAAAATTTGTCCCCGGCACGAGGCGACGGCGCATTGTAGAGTCGCCTATCATGTAAGACTTTTGAATTTGTTACGAACTTCCGTTTAAAATGATGCGTCAACTTTAAATTATTTCATGGATTTTGTTTTTAGGGTTCCGTACCTGAAAAGGAAAAAAATGGTTCCATTATAGGATCACTTTTTTGTCCGTCTGTGTGTCTGTCAAAATCATTAATTTCGATATTCGCTTAGAGATATCAAGCTGAAATTAACATCACATATTTAGGTCTACGACTCTTTGGAGCATAGAAAAAATCAAGCATGACTTGCATGGTTTTTGCTTATCAAAACCTATAAAATACTCCCGTGGACCTACAAATATAAAAATTTGCAAGAAGTGGGAAATTGCAGATCAAGTAAAGAATAAAATAGACATAAATATTTATATTAGACTTAAATAAACGAAATGAAACGTGAATAGTATGAACATTTCAATGTAGTTGTGTGTTTAAAATCACAAATATCTATTCTACATAAATATTTGTACTAGACACTCCGTTCTCTACTTTTTTCAAATTCAGGAGACATTGCGTGTTGAGTGGCAGAATTCACTCGACACCGGAGAAAGAAATGGAATATAAAATTATAAGTAAGATAAAAGATAAATTCACACTAAGGTGCCTTTTTTGAACACACAAACACACACACATTGATATATTATATCACCGCTGTTGAGAATCAATTCACTTTGCCTATACTAAGTGTACATTGAGAACATAAAAGGAAACGTTTTAATAAAAGCTTATCTCTACCTAAAAGGAATGTGAGAGCGGTACGCAAATTAACGACAGTGAAAAATAAACATTTTCTTTCGGAAATATCTCAAATATTGCATCCAATTAAAACTTGGGCTCTTTTGTCGGTACGGAAGCCGAGTGAGGCGGGAGGTTGACGGTTAACCATCCTTTTGTTTTCGGCAACCTTTTAGAGGAAAATGTAGGAAATATCTGCGACCAGTCGTCTGGACCTCGTTAGACGTTTACTCATTCATTTGTGGTTACCCCCCACTTCTATCTATACCTATTGATATTTAAATAGAACAAAAAGTGATCTCTAGCGATTTTGCTGCTGGTGATTGAAAAGTTGTGAATTTAAAGTATAATATTACTTTTGGGGGAATATAGGGGAAACCTAGTGTTACAACACTCCGTTCCCTACGTTCCGCCGAATTATCGAGGCATTACGTGTTGAGTCATGGAACTCAATTTGCCTTGCCTTGGTATCAGAGATAAGAAACGAAAATGAGAAATAATAAATTTCCTCGAGTGGTAATCGAACCCGCAACTTGCGTTTACATGCATGTGCGGCATGTAAACGCAACGCTACAACGGGCCCTTCATTCAATAATATTAATAATTTATTTTATGTATTTAATGTTCACATGCATGTTTTGAGATTTATTGTTATTCTTTAAGTATTTAACACATTATACCTAGCGGGGTAGTCAGAGAAAACGGAATAAAACTCTATGATCTCTGGATACCTTTTTTGCATCTCCTGTTGTCTTTAACCTCTTCATAAACGCCCTCTGGAGGGGTCCTCATAGTTTTCCTCTTGTACGAGTATGTCATAGACAGTCATTCTTTCGGAGTAGTATGACACTAGTCTGAAAGAAAAGTTGGTGTGATCTTGTTTTTTAATTATAAATATTTAATCACATTATTTAAAAAAATATTTTTTTATTTTCTTAAGCTTAACTTTGCATTATCCACATAGCAGGGTAGGCAGAGGAAACCTAGTCTTAAAACACATGTTCCCGATATACAGCCGAATTCAGTAGGCACTGCATGTTGATTGACGGAACCTAAGTAATTTAACACTAACTGGGTAACACAAATTATCGTACAACATAATAATAGTGACTTAACATGGGACGTCGCATACCCAGTTGAATGGAAATACGACGACATTCGGTCAGCGTGATGTATTCAGAGCGCGCTCGTAAATAAATCATTCACTAATTTGCGAACGCCGCGGTTTCCGTTTAATGAAACCTTGTGTTCGCCTTTGACGGGTTTAGTGGCACGTTTTGTATAATATAAATAGATTTATTCCAAAACATCTTCACATCATCTTCACGCTGTATCCCGCATACAGCAGGGCAGTCAGAGGGAAGAAGTGTTATGGCACCCCGTTCTCCAATTTCCCCCGAATTTATTTTCATACTAGGTACTAGGTATAGTGTATTGTGAAATTGATTGATACATTGGTAATTTATTTTATATATTGTAGTGAAATTAACAGTACTGAAAGTTTTTACTTCAATAACATTTTTTTATAAGCTTTATCCTATTCCCCATTTTTTTCCGAATTCTGGAGACATTGCGTATTGAGCCTCGTTACCAGAACGAGGAAATGAATAGAATCAATATCTTATTCCCTTTAGTTAAAATTGAACCCACTACATTTCACGCTTTCATTAATTTGCGAATACCTCGGCTTGCGCTTAATGAAACCTTGTTTGCCTTTGACGGATTTAGTTGCACGTCTTATATAAAAGTAGATTATAAATAGTATTCCAAAATACTCGGTGGCTTACGTATACTGTGAAATCTTTTGTCCTAAATTTATATAAAATATTTCATATCAATAGTTTAGTTAAACTAACAGTTATGGAAGTTGTTAGTTAAGAGGCCGTATTACACTTCTTGATGTTAATTTATAAGAAATATTTTCGAAACAACAACAACCCATAATATATACATAATAGTATTATAATATAAATATAATAATATTATTTTAGTTAGGTTCCCGCTTTATCCCGCATAGAGCTGGGTAGTGTTAAGACACTCCGTTCCCTACGTTCTGCCGAATTTCGAGACATTGTGTGCTGAGTAGCGGAACTCATCGCCGAAGTTTTATCACCGAAATTTGAGGTCTCGAGCTTATTTGAAATTCAAGCTTAGCTTAGCCGTAGCCCTTTCATCTAATTACTCAGTTTAACTAGCGGCTTTAATACCAAATTTGGCGCCATTTATATTGTCGGATTAAACATTTTTTGTGATATAAACATCCATATCTTCTTTAAATAAATGTAGATATATAAATTTTTCAGAAAATTATAGGGCCCAGTATCTGAGTACAAGTATATGGTTTAAATTTCAACTCGATATCTCCAAGCGTTCCTGAGATAAAAGCTCTTGACAGACAAATATAGAGACGGACTGAAGGACGGACAACAAAGTGACTTTATAAGGATTCCGTTTTCCTTAAAAGATACGGAACCCTAAAAATTATTAATTCTCCCGGAGTTATTTCGTAAAAATAACTACCTTATGTACATTTTAAAGAAGATAGATACATTTGTTAAATTACTACTGTCTCTCTGGTGTTCTTTTAAAACGTCACATGAATTTCACGGATCGCTCAGACGTTACGTTTATTCGTGTGATGCACTAAAAGCATCTAAGATTTATACGAGATGTAGTTATAAACTGTCTTATATAGTTTGTATTTAATTAATACGAATGCCTTTAACATCCACCCTCCACCGTCGTGACACAGAGGTACAAGCGTGTGACAAACGCAACGGTTGTGGGTTCGCTTCCCACTCGGGACAATAAATTGTTATTTATTAATATTTTTTCGCCCTGATATTGGTATCAGACTGATAGATTAGCCTTGTGGCCAAAGCACGGTGTTGATTTCCACCTCTGAATACACAATATCTCGAAATGGAGTGTCTTAACACTACACAACACAGGATTATAAAAAATTACAAATAGCCCTCTAATTGCAACTTTTGTAAATTAGTAGCAAAAATATTTGACCAGAATAAAGTAAGGAGAAAGTTAACAAAAACATACATTATATAAATTTATTATAATCTGTAATTAATGAATAACCCTGTTGTGTGCGGGATACAGCGTGAAGCCGCTGAAATTCCATCCATAAAAATCAATCCATATAAATCCATAGATATGTAAAAATAAAATGTACTCAATCTGTACATATAAGGAAATTGTTGATTTAAACCGTTACCCTCGCTGTGATACTATTGTCGTTAATATTTAAGCACCACTCGGATTTTTCTTATGTACAGAATAGCAAAGGGTTAAAGTGAATTTGATCTAAAGGTTTCTTCAACCTTTATTGTGATATAATACTCGTACATGTGAGGACGTAAGAGACAAATGAATATTGGTATATTTGAGGCCGTCGTGGCGCAGTGGCATAAGGGTGTGACTGTAACGCGACGGTTGTGGGTTCGATCGCCACTCGAGGAAGTGAAATATTTACTTACGTTTATATTTCTATTACGTTTATATTATTGAGTTCTGGCACTAGGAAGAATGTTATTTTTTGCTTATAATAGGCAGAGAACACTTAGCCGTGTGTTCCCGGCTTAGAATAGGATCACCCTGGTACTGGTGGTGTCGTAAGAGGCGACTAAAGTACGAGTGGGAGAGTCACGTTGCCAGAAATGGCGACACGCATGGGCAGACTCGACCGGATCATTACCACCCCCGGCATTTAAAACCGGCGTGAAGTAGAGGCTTTATGCTGCTGCGTTTCGCATTAGGTAATGCCGGGCTCCGGGGCCCAGCCACCCCAAAAGCTGGCAACGCACCAGTAGCCCCTCTGGTGTTACGCGGTGTCGTGGGCGGCGGTGATCACTTACTATCAGGTGACCCGTACGCTCGTTTGCCATGCTTTTTCCATAAAAAAAAAAGCTTTCCATTATCCGCGCAATTTCGATATACTATAAGTTATAGTTCAGAGTTCAACGCTGCCATTTTTTTTGACAGAGTAGTAAAATAAAACGAATTTAAATATAAACTTATCCCTTAGCGGGGATTGAATAGAAAATAAAACGTCTATATGGTTGCTGTAAATAGACTGTTTATATACATATCCTCTATCGAAATTTTTATTTGATTATAAAGCCTAGTGATGTGACCATATTGTCGTAGTGATTTCTCTCACTTAATGCGAGATGCGTCCTGCGTAACCCAACAACGTAATAATTTAAAATAACCAACCAACTAAAACACTGCCAATATTTTTTGCCATTTTTAATAAAAACAATGTTATTACTATTATTTTAAATATTTTTTCATATCACACAATTAAGTAAAGAGGTCGTGGGCTAGACGTGGGATCAAAAAAGATAGTCATATCAAAAAAGGAAGTCGCGCCGAAATATCGCGGTTATGAAAACCGATTTAAATATACAAAAGCATCAAATGTGGCACAGCTAATTAGATTTCCTTAAACACGACCGAGTTCGTGTTGATGAATATTGATAGCGTAAATACACTAATTATCCAGCATTAGGCGGCGGCTTTTCACGTCTAATACCGAAATCGTTCTCTCTTACGATCAATGAATAGAGTATAATATTACAGTAGACTAAAGACTTTTATACGTGTATAGAATAGAATAAAATAGTTGTTATTGCACACATAAAATGAAAATCATAAACAAATGCAAATAAAAACGGTCATATTGCTTAAAGCAATCTCTAAAATTAAATCAACTGCACACTGTATGCCCCATATACCATGGCAGTGTTAAGACACTCTGTTCCAGTTGTTGGCCAGCACTATCTTGGCACACTCAGGAGCTCCGCGTCACAGAAATGAAGATGCTGAGGTGGATGTGCGGTGTAACGCGGTCTGACCGCATACGCAACACGTTCATTCGAGGTAGTCTTGGAGTCCGTGACGTAGCGCATAAGCTCCAAGAGCGTCAGCTGAGATGGTTTGGCCACGTTTCGCGCCAGCCTAAGAACTACGTCGGATGCAAGTGCCTTGCTATGTCAGTCCCTGGAGTGAGACCTCTCGGACGCCCAAAAAAGCGCTGGTTGGATGTCGTGACGCAGGACATGAGAACCTAAGGACCGTGCAAAGTGGAATAGATTGAGCAGGAAGTTAGACCCTGGCAATAGCCGGGATTAATGCCAGGATTAAAAAGAAGAAGATAATATGGATTTATATATAAAAAATATAAAAATTCACAGAAACATTAACTTCAATATTTATCGATAAAAACTATTTTTATTAGATTCATTATCTCTCCAGGACATACCAGAGTAAGTAGAGTGAGAGAGAGAGAGACGTGGTAACATGGTGTTAAGAGACTCATTTCCAATTTAGAAACTTCCGTTCCTTCCATTTTCCATCGTATTCTGGAGGCTTTGCATGGTGAGTGGCGGAACATAACACCGCGCTTTGTCTCGAAACCAGAGCTAAGAGTTCTTCGAAAATGGTTTTGTCTAGAGAAAAGATGCCAAGATCGGGAGATAAAACGTTAACATTTCCTCGTTTTAGAACTTTTTCTTCTTACTAAAACAAGAAATTAAAAAATAATTTTGTACTGTAAAAGGATATCGAACCCAAAACTTAAGCAGTCATACGCTATACCACTGTACCAGCTTTCAACCTTTTCTTCATGTAAATCTTATATTTATAACTATTGTTACGTTTGCCACAAAGAAAGCTATATAGCTTCTAAATTATGTATATTAATAAACATAATTTAGAAGCTATATAGCTTTCTTTGTGGCAAACGTCACTAACAGTTACGCTAGCGGAAGTTCAACAACTCTATCTAAAGTTAACCTAACAGCTCGCATAGAGACACTCATTTCATTATTACTTTCTCCATTTAGTAAGTACATATCATAAATGTTATCATCATATATTTTTTTCATGAAAAATATTTCTATTGTATATATTAGTCTATATTGAATCCATAAATGCGACAGTTGTAGGTTCGATACCCACTCGGAGGCATTCATTATTTTTCATTTCTTCGTTGTAGTAACAAAATAAAATGCATCATTGAGTTCTGCCACTGAACACGTAATATTTCGGAAATTAAGCGAAAAAGGAAGAGGCTTAAACATCGTAAATTTTAATATGTTAGTGTATTTGTTATTGGCTCTAGTTTCACAACATATGGTCATGGGTTCGAACTCGATGTCTAGGACAAATATTTTTCTACTAAGCAGTAATATATGTACTGTATACCTACTAATGACATTTTATAAATCTAAATTATTTTACTTTACTGTAAAAAAACATGAAGAAATTCAGTTTTAATTTAAATGTGAAAATGATTTAAAGAGCTTCACGCTATATACTGCATAGAGCAGGATACACGGAGAGAACCTAGTGCGTTCTCCCTCTTCCACCGAATTTTCGAGGCATAGTCTGTTGAATGGAAAAACTCAATGCCGCGCTTTTGTCTCGGTACCAGATCGAAGAAATGAAAATATGATAATAACATAATTCTACTAAGCGTGAATCGAACCCATAAACGTCGTGCTTACAATCACACTTGTTTGTGCTTGTGTCCCTGTCAACATTCTCAACGTGACGGAAAGAGGTCACGCGACAGAAATTACAAAAAAAAAAACATTTTATATCTACTTCATATTTAAGTAAACCCAGTAATGCACATTAAGTGCATACTAACAAGAAACATTTATGAATGCAGTTTCTGTAGTTCAACCAAAGTTTCTCTAAAGACCTTTCTTTATTCGTAATGTCTTGGAAATTTCAAATTCGTGGTCGCTGGCTCAAGTTTCGAAAAGTAAACAAACTTCTTTAACTTTTTATATCTTCTGGAATTAGTTGCTTAGTAAATAAAGTCGCTTGATACTACGCTTTTAGTAAGAAATAAGAATTTCATGATGAAAGAATTAATCTCTATATATATTAAAATAGTAAAAATATTTAGTCTGTACATTTAGTATTTTTGACTGAAATGGATAGAGGGACACTTAAAAATAATAGAAAGTATTTTTTTTTTTAAATTTCTTATCTGTTTGTCTGTATGTATGATCATGCTAATCTCTAAAAGTATTGAACCGATTTACTTTAAACTTTCACCATTGCTTTGTTTTAATTCAACTTAACATCTAAAGTTTGTTTCATCAAGATTGGTTCATTAAATAAATGAACGAAATTCATTAAATGAATGATAAATGAAAATGAATGATTGGAACTCCATAAATAAAGAACAACACCAATAATCATTTATTTCAAGCGGGCGAAGCCACTGGCGGGCCGCTAGTTTATTTTATTTGATTTTACGAAAATCAAATATTATTAAATATGCGGAGGCGGTCGTGATACAGGGGCACAAGCGTGCGACTGTAAACGCGACGGTTGTGGGTTCGACTCCTACGCTCTGATAACCAGGCAAAAGCGTGGCGTTGACTTCCACCATTCAACACGGAATCTTTCCAGCATTCGGCGAAAAACAGGGAACGTAGGGTGTAGGAGTGTCTAAATGAGAACGGACTTAACACTAGGTTCCCAGGTCCCCTCTGCCTACCCTATTATCTTTGGGATATAGATGAAAGCTACCAACAAGCAGAACAAGTATATTACAACTGGTAAAAAAATTACCTTAAATGTCTCCAAAAAAGTAACAACATTATTTCAAGATTCTATTATCTGTAATATTAAATGCACAAGAATGCTTTTCATAATACAAATATTATACTCGTATACATATTCTCTAAGAAGATATATATATTCTCTAAGAAAACTCTATTGAGATATAAAGCGTATACGCGTTGCACTCACATCGTTTATACTTACCGTCCATCTAGTGCTATTACTGGCCCATTGACGAAACAACAGACCTTGCCTCGCTAATGGAAAGAGGAAATAATTTCTATGAACCACTTTCTTTTTCTCATGATAAGGTACTAGGTTATATTCTTTTGGCTTTTAGCATCCGAATGCGAGAGACGAGAGCCTAATTGGTCTTACCCTAATTTAAGTAAAAACTTTGAGAGATACTCGTATATCCAAAGTTGCTTTACTTTTAAAGCATTATTTCTAATCATGATTTCCAAATAAATATACTATTTTAAAATGTCGCTTACAAACAAATTAAGCAAGGAGCACAATGTTTTAACCATTATACATATATTTTAAGCTACAGGTCAGTCGTGGCGCAGGGGCGCGAGAGTTATCTCAACCTATCGTAGAGAACTACGTACTATTAGTTCGGGGCAAAAGTATTGTCGTATTGTTCATACAAAGGAATGTATTTCATTATATTTATCAGAGGATCCTTGAGGCTGTAGTGGTGCAGCGGCTCTAGGGTGTGACTTCGTGCGCTGCAAAATCGACTGGTTATGGGTTCGATCCCCACTCGAAGAAGTGAAATATTTATTTATGTTTACATTTGCATTTTCTTCGCTCTGGTATCGAGGCAAAGCGCGGCGTTGAGTTCTGTCACTCAACACGCAATGCCTCCTGACTTCTGCAGAAAGTGGGGAACGGAGTGTATTAACACTGGGTTTTCCTCAGTCTACCCTGCTATGTGCGGGATACAGCGTGAAGCTAAAAAAATAATTTTAACCTCATCTTTCACTCTATAATTTCCAGACTTGAAACGCTTGAACCCCATTTGTACACTTATTGATACCGCATTAGGTGCGTAAACCGCACAAATTTTATTCGCAGCATTCCTCATATTTTTACCTTTTTTGTAATAAAAGCTTAAAATGTACTGAATTTCTTCGTCACTTACATTGATTTTGATTGCTTGGAAACAATTGAAAAATGGCGGGAATATTTTTTTTATTTATTGCATCTTCGGAATGTCACATTTAATGGTATTAATAACAGCCAGTTCCATTCAGCCAAAGAGCTCCGTTCTGCACCTTCCGCCGAATTTTCGAGGCATTGCGTGTCTATTGGCGGATCTTTTGCCTGGCTTCAGCGCCAATAAATGAAAATAAATACAAATAACAATTCATTCCCCCGAATGAGACTAAACCCACAACCGTCGCGTGACAGTGACACGCGTGTACCACGATAGCCTCAATGTATTACACCCTTAAATTAATACTCTAAAAATAAATTCGTTAAATTTAAACATTTAAAATTGAACTTTATAATGAGCCGTAGGTATTTTAATGAAATTTTTCTTCTGTCCAATTATTACAGAGCATTCACCCGCTTCATTAGCTCCGACCGCGGTATAACGTTCATTAAACGTATCGAAATGTATGCCTGTAGCTTAAACACAATACAATTTACAAGGGTTTTAATGGAGAATGGATTTTTCGTTAATAACGGGAAATCGAAATATATATAAATTTTAATAATAATAAATTTTCTACAGAGAAATATAATTATATATTATTTGTACAACAATGACGTATTTGTGCTTATTTAAAAATTTCAGAAGAACTTTTGCCATAAATGTTTATAAATTATCTGTCAATACACGAGTGTATTGACATTGACATATGTCAATGTTACACCTGATGACCGATATATTATATAAAACGCGATTTGTGTAAGCAATCAAATTAAATGTTTTGTTTATATTTGAAAGAAAGTAATTGTTTTTAATAAATTATACATAAACGATATATTTTATTTCTATTACGGTCCAAACAAAATGAATGATACTCATTCAGAACAAGCAATAATTGTTTATTTGTTTACCGTACTCGGTATTGATTGCGCCTCTCTAATATCATAGTAACTGAAACATTATACGTTTAAATCTGGACGTTTGTATGATATTGGAAAAATATTTACATAAAAATACACAAAATAATATTTCAGTTCTAGATCCATTTTTAGTTTAAAGCTCTATTTGAAACTAGAAATAATTTCTAGCTTCATGCTTTATCCCGTATCGTATACAGCAAGGCAGGCGAGAGAATTTAGTTAAGCCACTCCGCTTCCCACTTACCGTCCATTTTTTGGTACAGTATTGATTGACAAAACTCAACTGCTTTATACCAATAACAATTAATTCTTCTGAATCAAAATCGAACCCAATACCGTTGCCTTTGCCACGACGCCATCAAGCTAGGAATATAATAAAAATATCGACGTTACATTATTTTTAAAACAGTTTCATGAGTTTTCCACAATAAGATTATCAAGAACCGAGGGTCCTATAAAACTTTAGTTCTTCGCTGGTTATTGAGAAATACCGCCAGCACCCCATTTTTAGCGCATGTAGATGTCATAGTTCGTATAGTGGGTAACTTTTCAGTACCGTCCAAACGTTAGAAGATGAAAGCAAATAGTATTATTTTATGGACTACACACGGATAATGCTTGGCTTAAAAAAATTACTTTAGATTTAAATTATTAGACTGCATGTGAGGTCGTTATTTATTTAAAATAAATCAGCGTCACTCTGTATCCAGCACGCAGTAGGGTAGGAAGAGGGAACCTAGCGTAAAGACACTCCTTCCCCACTTTCTGCCGAATTCTGGAAGAACTGCATGTTGAGTGGCAGGACTGGATGACTCAACGCTGCGCTTTGTCTCTACATCAAAAATGATCGATCGAACCTACAACCACTCGGTCGGTACAGTAACATTCTGGGCCCTTGCCTATTCTTATTTATTCGCTCTGTTTCGCCAATTGGCGGCGAGAACTTGCTGGAAAATGGGACACGGAGTTTCTTAACACTAGGTTCCCTCTACCTACCTGCTGCTACTGCTTAGACCGAGATACAGCGTGAAGCTGATTTATTTATTTATATATAATGATTAATCTTAGATAATACTAATACGATGTCAAACGTATTTACAGCAATTTGTGGAGTATTAAATAAGTAATTAACTAATGCGGTTAGCTTAATTATGGGACATTCTATAGATACATACATATATATACATGTAAAGAGAATAATATATGTGTCCATATACATAAATAGAGGCCAGTCGTGGTGCAGGGCCACAGTGTGTTCGATTCCCATTCGAGGAAATATAAAAAAAACAAGATAAAACATATATCGTCTATATGTTTCTAAATTATTTAGAAAGAGATTCTATGTAATTGTATTGAGTAACATGTATCACCCAAGACTTCAAACGAGTTTCCTTCCAGTAAGGGCCGTTGCCTAGAAGCAGTTGACTTTTTTGCATATGAGTAGTTGTGGAGTAAATTTTTAATCAGGTGATTAAAAATTAAATCCACATAATTATATTTCACATCCCCGCTCTGGTAGAAAACATGACAATGACAAAACGCGTTGATTCTGGCTTCGGTTTTCATTTGAAGCAATGAATTAATTTAAGTTCTAAAAAAGCTATTTTTCAATTGCGTGTTTACGTGCAATGCTTAGGTCCGTGTGTATATATATTAATAAATTTCATCCCTCACAACGTGGCTTATACAACTGTTAAAACGTACACACGCTGGTGGGGAAACTTTTCTATTCTCTTAAATTATCATTAAAGTTACGTTACGAGTACATTCTAGCCCCAAATAGCTATTACACATTTCAAATTGAAATGGAAGCTGAATTTATTTGTATTAAGTAAATATATGTTTTTTTCTTATACGATTTGTTGTATAGTAATTATCAGTTTCACGCTGTATCCTGCACTCAGCAGAGTAGGCAGAGGGAAACTAGTGCTAAGACATTCCTTTCTCATTTTTCCGACGTAGCGTGGCGGAACTCAACGCCGTGTTTGGTCTCTATTCCAAAGCGAAGAAATTAAAATATAAAAATATTTTATTTTGTGGCATTGAGTTATTTAACTAAACTGGATGGACACGCATCTGGATGGAGGGAGGAAATCTGAGTGCTTTAACATTAGGGCCAGTATTTTTAAAAACCCAAGACAAGACGGAGATCCGATCTTGAGATGCAGTTTT
>DWGR01000706.1:0-19981 GCA_018247715.1 Heliconius burneyi | reverse complement strand
TGTTTATAATATCGTATTAACAGCACGACGCGCTATAACATTGGGTATTCATTAAAAGTTAAATACTGAATAATAAAGGATCTGAATGTTTTACAAAGTTTAAATATGTACGATATAAGGAAAGGCGCAAGCAAAGGCCACATACGTTATAATTTATGGTAATATCTTCCTTTCCGTGAGCTCCTCATCTCGGCGTACCATAGCAAGAAAAGAGATTTGTAATATCTTACATATTTCCATGAGCTTTGCTCGTGTTTTGTACTCAGAAAATTGTAATTCTCATTTCAAAATCTTCTGAAAGACTGGAAAGTTTTAAAACAAGCATACTACGTATTTCATCTTAAAACTTTTTCATTTAGTAAAAGCACAAGATTGTCTCTTTCTTTGTTTTAGATTCTGAATATTTTATCGAATATTTTTGCATTTTTCTGTAAATTAAATTAATTGATATTAAGACATATTTATACCAATAGGGTCCTGCGGTGTATTATAGACTTAAATAAATATCGTCTCATTATCTTTGTCATTTTTAGTTTATTAAAAAAAATACTATAACCAAATATGGATAAGATTTACCATCACATGTGCATATATTATGATGAATAAAGTACCGGCGGAAACTAGTTGAGGTGAACTATTTCCTAAAGAAACACTCTCCTTTCCGTGATTAATGGTCCCCAGTCAGATTCTTGGCACGACGACGCTCTATA
Organism: Heliconius burneyi; assembly: GCA_018247715.1. Taxonomy (NCBI): domain Eukaryota; kingdom Metazoa; phylum Arthropoda; class Insecta; order Lepidoptera; family Nymphalidae; genus Heliconius; species Heliconius burneyi. The sequence continues at coordinate 19,271 of DWGR01000706.1, read as the reverse complement.
GCACTGAAGCTCTATGAGCTCACTTTGCATATTTGTATAATAATATAAGATTTAATATATTTTTAAGGAAGTACTAGGTGTACTCGTAAAGTGTACAAATGTGGATAATAATAAGCAATTTCAACATTTTTATTTTGTAGTACCTAATGGAAAAAGAAATTTACTCTTATTGTATTTTTTGTTCTTAACTGTATTTGATAGTCTATACATAGATGTGACGATAGTCAAATAGTGACGAGAGAGAGAGAAAGTTATTCCAACTTTTCTATTACCGAATCCTTCACTACTTAATGTAAGTCTTCTATGCACAAACTTTGCACTATCATTAACTCTGCGACTTGCGAGAGACAGATTGTACAGATATAATAAAATGATAAGTGTGATAATAAAATATTCTTTACAGAAATATAAAATAAGTTGGTTGATATTAATTAAAGGACCTTTAGTTAGGTAGGTAAACATAATTGACAGTATCTGTAGTTAGTTGAAACCCACAATCAATTAAGAACACTAGCAATATTTTTTACAAGGTAAATTTCTTAGTAATAAGCTCTTAACGTTAGTTTGTCGCTACAACATTCATCAAAGTAATGTATGTCGACGCGACGAGGAAGTTATTTTAAAATGAGTTTGTCGAAATTAGTTTCTGTACTTTATGTAAACTCCGCGCATGCATTTTATTAGTTCCCCGACGACGTATATTACATTGCTTCACATTAAGAATGTAATGAGTTATACATTAAAATAACCATTTGTTCCTAGGTATAAGACATGCGGACCCATGGGAGTCGACAGTGTTGTACACCATCTCATTTACGAAATCGAGTGATGGGTGGAATGACGTGAGTGAAGTGTGTGTGTATTTTTACTTAATTTAGTTTTTTTTCAGCTTCACGCAGTATGTCGCCTATAGCAGGGTAAGCAGAGAGAACCTAGTGTTAAGACACTCCTTTTCACACTTTCCGCCGAATGAGTAGTGCAACTCAACGCTGCCCTTTGCCTTGTTACCAGAGTGACGAAATCAATATATTAATAAATAATAATTCATTCATTATTTTTCAATGAATAAATTATTACAACGTAACATGGCTCTACGAACTACTCGTTGATTTCCCTGCGCGTTTCAGTTTTTAATTTTATTAAAAGTACGCGTGAATCGTTATTGGACCGTTAGTGGTAGGGACGCCTGATATGTGCGAGTGCACTTCGATGACATTCTCAATACATAAAAATCGTATTTGTCTAAGTAGTCCAAAGTAAAAAAGTGAGAATGCGTCATTTAAAAAATATATATATAGATTAAGTAATAAAAAATATACTTATTCTACTTTATAAACATAAAAATTAACTTAAAAAGGTTAATTATATTTTTATACATCAGCATCACGCTGTATCCCGCACACAGCAGGCAGACAGGTTTCACTCAGATGTTGAGGCAAAGAGCGGCTCTGAATTCCGCCACCCAACACGCAATGCCTCCAGAATTCGGCGGAAAATGGGGAACGGAGTGTCTTAATACTGGGCTGCCTACCCCACTGTGTGCGGGATACACTAAAATAATCCTTAATTCATAATATTTTTTAAATGAACTTACACACATTTCTAAAAAGTAAATTCTATACAGGTTACATGTAACGCTAAAATCCTATAAGCTTCTACTGATTAGTTTTATGTTCATAATCACTTGAGTCACAAAATGAAATCATTCCAGCACTAGTCCACTTCATCTCTCCGCCGCGAACGCTAAATCTCACAAATGGAAGATTAAACTCTACATAAGCGCTGCCGGAACATGACATTTTTTAATTCGCGTTCTATCTGTAAAATTGGTAAAAAATTCACTTTTAACGTGAATAATTTTTTGACTTATATAAAATAGTCGTTATTATGGCGTCGTAAAAACTTTTCTATTTAAATTTCTTCCGTCATATTTTATGTACCTATCTACTGTAGTATATACACATATAATATGTTCACGTATATAGACATATGTATATGGCCATCGTGGCACAGTTGGGACAAATCTCACTTAATCTAATCTCTTCATTCTTAATCATACCTCTCATAAAATATTTTTGACTTATATTATTTACTAGTTATTTGAATTATTGCTTTGTAAGTCGGTATTGAAAAAAATACACTCCAGTGTTGAAAGAATTTTCCCCACTCAATAAGCAATAATTCCAGAAATTAGGCGGAAAGTGTGGAACAGTGTCTTAAGACAAGGTTCTGTCAGCCTACCCTGCCGCATACGGGGTACAGCGTGAAGTTGATTTCACTTTCACTGTTCTTTTATATTAAAAAAATAACAATACAAGCTAAATTGTAAGCCCTGATATATGTACAAAAAAATTCTGCATCATCATAACGTACTGTTTAAATGTTACAAACACTAATGAATCCAGAAACACGCCCCAAATAAAGCTATGTGGATACGAAATTTTTGAAATCATGTAGATATGAGCAATCTTCGACACAATCACATGTCGGACACAAAATGGAACCAAAAATTCTTTATTGCAAGTAGAGACAGCAGGTGTGCCGGCGTGACAATGCACATAACAAATTATTCCAACTGACGTCAAGCTAGCGCTGTCTTGTTCTGTTAGAAAATTGTCTTTTGGATTGTCTAAAGTTGGTATATTGCGCAGAATTTCAATATGAAAATTAAACTAAATTCACAAAGAAGGATGTATAGTGTGATGAATAGTTAATATAGAAATCTATGTAGACTCATAATAGAAGGAATATTTGAAACCCCTTAGACTCGTTTCTGCGATACTTTTCATGATTTTTCCCTTTTTGGTTGTAGCGTAATATAACATTATCTACAGTGCTCCTTGTTAGATGGGCCATCCAACACTGAGTAAATTATTCAAATTCAGCCACTAGTTTCTGATATTAGCGCTATCAACTAAATAGACTCTTCAGTTGTATAATATTGTTACAGATACCAATGAATATTATAACTAAATCCATTCTTTCTTCTTTTTATAAATTGGAATAATTCAAATTAAACTTCGTTGTCGCCACTCAACACGCAATGCCTAAAAAATGCTTCGCAAAATTCAGCGACGAGTAAGTAATACAGGACGAGGCTGATTTTGATTTGATTTCCCATTTTTTTACTACCTGTGTCACCAAATTGAGAAATAAATCAATAAAAAATGTGATTAATTTTTATAACAACATATTTTCTACTGAAATGCACAGTAACGAAATGAGAGAAATTTGGATAATTAGACAATTGGTATAAAACTTCGATTTTTGCTTTGAAGAAAAGTCTATATACAATACTTAACTACAAATCTAAAAAATCCTCAGACAATAGATCTGATGAATTGTTTCTCCTGCTAAAACAACGTTGAAAATAAAACCTCTTTTTTTCTACATTACAGCTATAGTTTCTTATAAAAAATTGGAAATTATTCCTGTAATAAAACTTTTTCTACATCAAGATGTTTAAAGCTGACTTTTTATACCATCAATAGATTCTTGTTACAAAAGTTTATAGGTGTAGTGTTGTTCGACATAGGAGTGTACGATGAAAATTATTGCTCACAATATCTCCTGTGGCTTGTTTAACTTTTCTCTGAAATTAAAACTAATTTTCCAAAAAGAAGTTACGCTATAATGTGTAAGTTTGATATTTAAAAGTTTAAAAGACGGTTCCGGAAACAAAGTTTGATTTGAATAATAATTTTAAGCATTTATAGTATGTCTTATTTACGAGTAAATAGTGTAGCTTCTAAAACTAATGTTTAATAAGTAAAATACCATTAGAAATCGGAAGCGGTTAACGTTTTTAAAACAACATGATAAAAACACATACCGTCTATTTGTTTCCAAGGTACTCGAATAGACGTTCCACGTAAAAGCTAAAAAAAATTGAGGAAATTAAAAAAGAAATGTCACATCGTACTATTTTTCTACTTATCCTGTAAAATTCTCATAAATGAAATTAAAGTAGTGTACAATGCATTCTTGTTTATAAAGAGCTAAAAAAAAGCAATTATGATGTAATTTTTTCTGTAATATTCAGATAAGAATTACTATTGAACGAAACTCGAACCTTAATTATAATATACTTTCAATATTATATTAATTGAAAGTAAATATCTATTTAAGTAGGCAGAGATATGTATTTTGCGAGTGGTCTAATTTACGACTAATGAAAGTCCAATTATTTTTGTAAAAGCATGTTTTAAATCTTTTTTCTGTGCAGGTCACCCAATTTGTATGATTTTGATTCTTAAATAAAATTAATATTACAATTAATCATAATAACCTCTTTTAAGAGGCCACTGTGGTCCAGTGGGACAGCATTAGAATTCAGCGTTGCCAGATTCTACCTTGGGGAACTGTAATTGTAGATCCTCATTTTACAGAATTAGACTCAACACACTACTTCTGAAATTCGAGCGGGAGGCGTAGAATAGAGTATTACTTTGATATTTTATCCATCGTGCTAAGCAGGAAAAGGCGTGAAACTAAATAAAATATCCATTTAAAAATCCATTTATGTTGTTAAGTTAAGTTTACGTAATTGTGTGTAATTTGCGCTAAATGAGTACAAAAGATAATATGACCTCTTCACAATGCGCGATAATGATCTTTTCAAGTCAAAAGCGGCTTTGATGCTAACGAACCAGATGGATTTTGATTTTATATTTCACTCTTCGTTACGTTTCAGAGTGCTGCTCTCAAATATTTTTTGAATTTCGCGACTTACCTTGTGTTTTATGATAAAGCTGAGTCTATCATTATATCCTAACTAATGATGATAAGTCATATAAATTGAAAAAAAAATCGTGTTCACGTGTATCCCGCACATAGCAGGAGAGGCAGAGGGAACCTAGTGTTAAGACACTCTGTTCCCCATTTTCTGCCGAATTCTGGAGGAAATACGTGTCGGGTGGCAGAACTCAACGCCGCGCTTTGCCTCGACACCACAGTGAAGAAAGGGAAATATAAACGTAAATAAAAATTTCACTTCCTCAAGTGGGGATCAAACTCACAACCGTCGCGTTACAGTAACTCTTGTGCCGTTGTGACTCTAATTTGAATTGGATTTTCAAATATTTTGTTGTATAGATAATATGAATAGTTAATCTTGCTTGGTATCTCTGGTTGAGTAAGAAAATCTGAGGAGTTGAGCGTTTGATGCGAAGTAAAGGAAAACGTAGTGATATAACACTATTTTGTCTTTATCACTTTCTTATAATGTAATGGAGATATTTATATATTATTCATATTTTATACAGAACATACTTCTTCAATTTACAAAAATAATATTTCTAACTAATCTATACGTTTTTGCCTCTACCTTTTTTAAAATTAACAACGACCTTACTACAATATCAAATTACTTGGCACCGACTTAAAAACATTGTTATAATTGATGTCAGACATCAATTTTAACAATGTTTTTCTTTGTAACTAATTACAGTATAAAACATTTTTTTTCAATTTTGACCGGTTCCCATTGTCGGAACCTTACCAAACTTTCACCAAACTATCCTTAAGTAGTAGTATATCTTTTCAAATAAAAAAAGAATCATTGAAATCGGTTGAAATTTTAACAATATTACAGTATAATAAAATTTCTACTATAAGAAAAACAAATTTTATCACTTTTGACCGGATTTCATAATCGGAAACTATCCTTAACCGAATCCTTTCAAATAAAAAAACATCACATATACCAAATGCAAATTTAAGACTTATGTGATTTTCTCATAGATACCGTTATCAGAAATAGACTAAAAAAGTGAGACCACATAGGAAGCAATCCTTTCAAATAAAAAAGAAATCATCAAAATCGGTTCACCCAATCAAAAGTTATGAGGTAACTCACGCTGTATCCCGCACACAACAATGTAGACACTAGGTTCCCTACCTAGTGTTACGACACTCCGTTCCCTAGTTTTTGCCGAATTCTAGAGGCATTGCAATGCTGCACCACGACGGCCTCTTTAATTGAAATCAAAGAAGTCGTAATAATATTTATGAAGTTGGCTATCTTTCTCAGTTCCTGATGCCAAAGAGTTGGTTGGACAGCGGAGTTTTAGTAATAGAGTCCCGTTTAACCCTTTGAATACGAAACCCTAACCACATTCAAAATACATAAATAATGGTTTTATGTTCTACGAGTACGTGTCAATATGTCATTACAAAATGAGTGAGAAATATATATATAAATTTTATGCATTACACCAGTCTACAGTCACTGGATAGCATTTTAGTTGTAGTTAAGATCGTGGATGTTTGTGTAAGTGATATAATTGGTTTTTTAAATAATACTTGTAAGAATTACGCACTGTTTTTGTTTTATTTAGTTATTCGTCTATTATTGATCGCAATAACATATCTTGAGGACAGACACAAAAATATAACATTTTTTTTTATGGAAAAAGACATAGCAAATGAGCGTACGGATCACCTGATGGTAAGTGATCACCGCTGCACATGAACCCGCGTAACACCCGAAGAGCTACTGGAACGTTGCCAGCTTTTGAGTTGGTTGGGCGCCGGAGCCCGGCATTACCTAATGCGAAACGCAGTGGCATAAAGCTATTACTTCACGCCGGTTTTAAATGCCGGGGATGGTAATGATCCAGTCGAGTCTGCATATGCGTGTTGCCATTGCTGGCGACGTGACTCTCCCATTCGTACTTTAGTTACCCCTTACGACACCGCCAGTATCAGGGTGATCCTATTCTAAGCCGGGAACACACGGCTAATTTACTTACATATTATATTTCTTATATTTAGAGTTTCTGTAAAAGCGCAGCGTTCAGTTCCGACACTCAACATGCAATGCCTCCAAAATTCGGCGAAAAGTACGGAGTGTCTTAAAACGTTCCCTCTGTCTGTGTGCGAAGTACAGCATGAAGCTGATTGATATCTTTAACGGTGAAACGCAAGCTGTCATGTATTTCGTAGAAAATGTTTTTTTTAGCTTCTTTGTTTATACAGTCATATGCTTTTTAGCTCTACCACAACAATAAAATTTTATATGAAAAAAGGCTCTAAGACGCTGTTTGCTATAATAGGTTGATATTTCAAATGGATACGGTTTAACAATAGCTGCTACATTTCAGAGTCCCCTAGGTTCCACCTAATTTCACAGTTTATAGAATATACTTCCCATCACACACACTACTTGTCTTATCACATAGTTCTAAGAATCCCTAGAGAAATGATAATGCTGTTTACTCGGATCTATTCTTCGTCGGATAATACAATTTATATTCATTGAATCTTCTTGATTTGCACTGAAGGAATTAATTTGCTTCAGCTGTGGGGCTATAATATATACATATAAAAAATCTAAAAGGGTTTATACCAACTCAATATGCAAAGGGGATTAATGTTTCCTTTTGATAGTCTTATTTGATGTATGTTATAATTAAATGCTTAGTGGCGCAATTTTTTTATATACAATTTGTACTTGCCGACCCGGACGCGGCTTCGCCTGCTTGAACTATAAGATTATATATTAAATATATATACGAAATTATTTTCAGTTTTCAACAGAATTAGTAAGAAAATATAAGCCTAAATTATCGAAAGAACAATATCAATCAAAAAAATCTTTATTTGGCAATATGGGCTGACGAAGTTTGGATATAAAAAAAATATTTTATTTTATTGTATAGCCTTACCCTTGCTTTTATTTATTTAAAAAAGATTTTAGACAACTTACTTAATTGAAATTTGAGCTTTCATTCGCAATTCGGTTCGCAGTAGAGTTACATTAGTGTTACAAAAGCTCAAAAGCTCATCTTAAACAAATTTTCTGTATAAGCGCTTATTTTTATTGTATTACAGTTGCCTTATTCTATTATTTATTAAATTTTATCAAGATCGACGTTAGAGAATTCAATAATTCTTACGTAAACGATAATATTTATTTCTTGCTAGGAACGTGATAAATATATTTTTCGCTTCACGCTGTAGCCTGTATATATATTCTGTTTCCCAATTTTATCCAAATTTTTGAGACATTATGTATTGAGTGGCAGAACTCAACGCCGCGCTTTATACAAACAAATGTATACAATATAAAGAAAAATTAAAGAGCACAAAATTTATAAGTATCTAATATTCTAGGGAAATATCAATCAGTTCGTGAAATTAATATTTCGCTAAATTAATTATATTGTAGCTTAATTTGAAGGAACTATTTAGTAATTAATTATCGAAGCCATGTTGCGTTTAGAATTAAATAAGTGATATTTCAGACAAATCCATGCCTTATTTCTATAATTTAGAGGCTATTTCTGCATGAAATGTCAATTTATATGTTCAATATGTATGTTAATAATTTCATACTAAACCTACAATCGATTTAATAAGAACTTACGATGTAATATATAATGTAGAGGTAAATAATAGAAGCTTCAAATATTAAATGTTGCTGACCTATAAGTTCACCACAGCGGTGCCGGGTATTGTTGGTCTGTATCTCTAAATAGGAATTATTATACTAATCATAGCAGTTTTTATATGAAAATGAGCAACGAGGCAATATGAGTCGTAACCCGGTGGCACAGAGTGTGACTGTAAACGCGACGGCTGTGGGTCCGATTCCCAATCTTTTCCTTGATCAACGCAATGACTCGAAAAATAGAAGGAAAGTGGGGAACGGAGTGACTTGCACTAGGTTGATTCTACCTAGTCTGCTGTAAATCCATCTGCTATAAACAAAACCTTTATTGCTGTTTCGCCTATGACCCCAATGTCTCTAAAATAACCATCTTACAAAAGAAGAGAATTAAGTATTTTAGGCTTCATACGAAAAGAAAGAAAAACATGCCTTTACATTTTATAAATATACGAATTTCCACGAGCTCTTTCATTAGGCGTGTGTACAATTCAGCCTAACAAGTTGTCGTATTGAAAGAAAGTTTTTAAACTACTGCTCCATAAGTGGTCGTTATATTCTATTTAAAATATGAATATTTTAAACATATGCTTGCGTTGATGGAATATGGTGCAAATTATAACAAATCCATTCTTCTATATTTTTTACGGTACGCTGTATCCCGCACACAGCAGGTTAGATAGAGGAAATTGTGTTAAGACACTCCATTCCCCACTTTCCACAAAATTCTGAAGGTATTTCGTTTCCACGAATGGAAATCGAACCCACAACCTATCGCGTTTACAGGCCCACGCTTGTGACGACTGGCCTCTAATAACGTATGCATGATTAATGTGGTAATAAATACTCATCAATAATATGAACTTACTATGGATTCAATTTTCTATTTTGCGAGCTCAAAGATCAAATATATAAAAGAAATTACCGTAAAAGTTATAAAAGAATTTACTTAGAACAGTTAGAGGAAAAATTTTGTATAACGGAAGGTTGACGAATTCAAGCGGTACACCGCTTTTCCTGATTACAATCAGCATTATCAAGGTCTTCTTCAATTCGTTCACTGCACGTCTTAGTCGTCGCGGTTATTTTATATCACAATGTCTATGTTCTTCTTAATACAAAAGATAGAGCTGTCGGGGCGCGGGGGCCCAAGCGTGTGACTGTAAATGCGACGATTGCGAGTTCGATTCCCAGTCAGAGAAATTCGCTCTGGTATCAAAATCAAGTGCAGCGTTGGGTTCTGCCACACAACACACAATAACTTGAAAATTACTCTCGATTCCCTCTGCCTTCCCTGCCATATGCGGGATACAGCGTGAAGCTGAAACATAAAAAAACAGATTGATCGCTTATAAAACCTTTAAGTTTCAAGCTCTATTTCAGTAGTAATCTATATCAAGGTACATTATATAAAACAAACATTTGTTGTCACTTTTTATAAACGTAAATATAAATGTGAGAGTATTATTGTCTCAAATAAGGAAAAGAACATACTTTATTAAAATAAAATATCACCAACGTCTAGTCTTCTAACAGCAAATCCGAGACAAGGCTCACTTCAACAAAAATACTCTTACTTCACAAGGCGTGATGGGACATTACAAAGAAAACTGGTAATGTTGTGGAAGAGATGAGAAAATTTAGCTTTGTTCCTTCATCATTTCTACAATTTTTATCTTTGCGGGCTCTAAGAATAGAATCCACATTTATTGTTTCTAACCGCCATACAATTTTTGTTTTATTTTCGTTTTACCTCTTACATTGGTACTACGTGTATAATACATTAAATAATTTATTAATTTAAAAATATATATATTTTTATTTACAAACATATTTGCTTAAATTTATATTATATATAAATTAATGTTTATAAAAGAAAATCAACATGCGTTATATGATATAATAAGAAAACTTCTTACAATTAGTGTATTTAATCTTATTTAAGTCACAGATTAAGAAAGGAAGCATTTGTAAAAAAATTTAAAGAAAGAATCTATTCCTATAAAATAAATACAAAATAGTACTACTATGTCAGTTGGTGAGATGGCCATGATAGATACAACATATAGAAGTAAACGTCGCTCTCAGCTAAGTGAGCCCGGATGTTAGTACGAAGATGTCTCTCAAGCGTGGGCTTATTGTCTCGGCCTTTTGTACTTACTGTGTGGTGAAAACTAGATAGTGAAATTGAATGAGCACGTTCTAATATTACGTTAGGTATTTAGTTAATATAGTTGTAGAATTGAATAGAACTCCGGATTCTATTTAATTTTACAACTACAAATTAGTTGAATATATTTACAATTAAGAAATGATGTATTTTTTGGTAGTTTTCTATATGATAAAATAGAAATTAAAGGATATTTGTAATGGATTTTAATGTTGAATCGTATATGTTTTCTTATAATAACATAAATTGACTTTCACTACTAATTTCAAATATCTATTGGACAGGAAACCATATAAATAAGTTTTTTTTTCAATCTATTATAGATTTTTCTTCTATAATAGATTGAAATACGAACGTATTTGATTTTTGTCTCTTCTAAATCAGCAACACACTATCCAGCTATATAAAAAATATAATAGGTATATATTATATTCGTTATTTTATATCTATATATTATAATGCATAGCTTCCACATCTTCACTCTGGATGAGATTACAAATAAATTTGAATTTTTACTTCTCTACGCCATGGCTCGTTGATCAAAGGAGCACTCTTATCCAGTAAATAGAGCCAATATCACAAGGTAACATTTTTTCTTTTTTTACAACTTATTCCGTTTGCTGTTCGTTTTATTAAGTAAGAGATATTTACGTATCTGTTCATGATAAAATAAAATATAAAGACATATATTCGTTCAATAACTAATAATGTTATACTCGGTTTCTATTGTTGTACATAATATTGTTTAATAAATATTTAACTGTTTACTCATAGCATATAGATATTTTATGTTCAGCAATTACCTGTATTATAATATTACCCACTTATGTTTAAATAGAGAAAATTGCTTACAAACTGTATTTATAAGCTACAATAGTAGTTCTTTCTTTTTATTATTGTTTACTTTTCTTTTGCCTTATTTACGTACTTTGCGCGCTTTATCATGTCAAACCAATTAAATATCATAACGATATCCTGAGTAAGACTTGAACTCGTAACTAGCGCCTATGGAAAATTTCCCAAATTTCGCTACGACTGCCTCATTGACATTAATTAAAGCATCGACAGTAAATTCTTTGATTTTCACGATTATTACACATTTTAAATGAAACTTTTTAACACCTGGGACCGACTTATAAAATTATTGAAGTCTCAAACCCACCATACTGGAGGGCAAGATACAGTCAGCTCATTCTGCATGAATCCAGGGCAGTACGCGAGGCAATTAAGAAATCAGTGGCGGTAGTTTGATATAATAATTATGCTAACTGAGAGACGAATACCACCTCAGTCTACCCGTGACCACGTACTACTGCAAAGTGTTCGAAATGTCGGGTTTCCAAACACGATACGCGATTAATCCTGTTAAAATAGTTTCATTTAAAATAAAGCATCAATGTTGGTTCGTTACACTTCACAAAATGAGTACAAATTTTTAAATCTACAATTTTTCTTCTCAATAATATTTTTTTCAGTCAATGTCATCGTAACATAATCGGAACTGTCTGTCTGATGGTAGTTCGATTTTCATCCAAGTGAGGGACTCGGTTCCATTGCTTATAGTGCATATTATAAGAAATGTTTTTAAAAACCTGACCAGGTAAAAAATATAAAAAACACGCTACTTATCAAGCATTGTCTCCAGAAAACGAGTGAAAATGTGGAACGGACTGTCTTAGCACTAAGTCCCTTTGTCCAATGTGTGCGGGATACAGCATGAAGCTATTTTTTATTTTAAAAAAGAAAACAGCGTATCCGAAGAAAATAAACGCTTATTAAAATGAGAATTAGACATTAGTATCTCAATATCTCAATACGTCGAGGCGATGGATGGCAGCAATTATTCCTCCGCCGGCAATGAATCCAATTATAGGGCCCTCCGCCTTCGGGAGCGACATGTTAAATGGTCGACATCGCCTTTATCGCCGTCGGTATGTCGTTCATTATGAATGGTTCCGGATTAGAACCGTGTTTGTGAAATATAATGTGATGGAGATCTTATTGATAATATAATGTAATTATAACAAATAACATAGTTGATTAATTATAATATATTTTTGTTATAGTACCCAGTATTGTAAATTATACTGTTTTATAGTTTCACGCTATAAGTGTCTCCCCTGTTACCTGTACAGGTATATAATAGGGGAGACACTTAGTGTAAAGACACTTGTTTCCCTTATTACGGTATAAAAGTATAAAAAAAACATTTTTTTAAGTGAGAATTGAAGTCATGCCCACCCCAGTCAGCGTCTATACTAGTACCAGCTTGTTCTAATTACGTATTTTGTAGAGCTGATGTTACTATTCTTTTAGATATATTTCTTACAGTCTTTTCGTAGAAATTGCAATATTCAAGAAAGTTTCTAGCAGCCTTAGTCCACCAAGTAACATTCTTACTGATGGCTGGTTAGCTTTTCTCTTTCATTTTAATTAAAAATTGCTTTGTCATAGAAATGCAATCTACATCTGCGCTTCTTTGAATTGAATGATTTCAGTGTAGTAAAAAGAGTAAAAGCTATACTACTCCATACTAATTATAATCAGAACTAAATTTAATATGCAAGAATACAAGATTAATTTTAAATTTATACATTATACTTTATCAAATGTAAGTAATTTTACGCTTTACATAATATATAAATATTAATTGTAATTTATTTCTGAACTGAATACAAAAGAAATCGTATTTCATTACTCCTTTTTTTATATCCCCTTCCTACGTATGTCAAAGACGGACAATAGATTCCTTTTTCTGCAACTGAAGTAAATGACAAGATAAGAATAAAAAAAAATAAAAGAAATGTTATAAATGAAAAGTATATCCACGTGTCTCACTAACGACACGTGCAAGTATGAAAATTACGTGGCAGGAGCAAAAGTTAAAGGTCATTCATTTCCAACCTCACGTCGTTCGTCATATTCCAATACGTTAGCTTTAAACATCAAATATATGCTTAAGAAACCATAATGTTTTTTATATGTTTAAATTATTAATTTTTAACCGATTTCTCATTTCGGCACCGACTTGAAATCTATCAGTACGTAGTTAGCAAATTTGAATAATAGCAGGTTTACATAAAAAAACCGGTCCTAAAGTAAAAGTTTATTAAGTAAAAGGTTACTCGTAACATATGTTCGCTTTTTAGTTATTGAAGTACATTTTATATAACGCCAATCTTCTTGCAGTACTTACTGTACTGATATGCAAAATAACTTCTCGTTTATATCTCTTTTAACCGCAATGAATACTAGAATAACAAAAATAGCACAACAACAGCTTTACGCTCATCACTTGCGGGGTAGCCGAAGAGAACGGAGCGCCAAACGCTACAGTCTCTACATACCCCTTTCGCCTCGTCCACTGTCATCAACTTCTTCACACATGCCCCCCGTCCTTATGCTTATTACGAGAACTTCGTCTTCGTCAGTATCTTTGATACTGTATTTTCAAAGGTCAATCGAGGTCTCCCCTTCGTTTGCTATTCTTTGCAAATCCATGGTTTCATCGTTCCGGACCCTTTTAAAATTTAAAGATTTAAAGACAAAGTGAGAAACGGAGTGTCTTAAAAAATTTGAGAAATGCATGAAGAAAAATAAAGTATTATTGCTCATCTAAAGAGCGCGCTTGCAGTTTGGCTTTATTGACTATATTACCTTGAAATGTATTTTGTTGTGCCACTGTAAATGCGAGACCTTGTAGGTTCGATTTCTACTCAAGGTATCCAATATTCCCTCTGCCTACCGTGTTACGTGCGGTATACAGTATACAGTACAGTATAGTAGTAAATAAATATTTCCATTTATTTATTATATGTGAATAAATTTTCAACCACAATATTCTTATACCTCGCCTTCAAGATTGGTATCGCGCACTACAAAGGGCGACACACACTGAGAGTTTCTTTAGAAAATAAATACGTATTGTGGGAGCGCAAGTGTCCGCAACACTACCGTGTATGAAAACTTTTAAAATGAAAATGTAAATGTAATTTTGACTACATATAAAAATTCCTCAGCTTCATAAACTTACAGTTTTAATGAGAGGTAAATTAATTTACTCGTTAAAATATATCTATTTAATTTATTCATATTCTTAAAAAAATTCTGAAATATATCAATATATTTAATAATTTCGTTTCTTACTAATTGGTTGATCCGTACAGAATTACTTATATACAAATTCCTTCGTATGAATTTGAACCTACGAGTACAGCCATCATTGTTAGTGAGATATGTTTCAAGTGTTAATTGTTTTTTTTCAGCTTATTCCTGTATTCCGCAGTGGCAGGCCACGAGGGTTATTTTCTAAAATGTAGTTGTTATTGTAAAAAATAATATCCTATTGTTTTAAAGTTTATTTTAAATAGCTTGCACTCCATCACCGAGGCTATATTTCAATTCTACCTTCCCTTCTCACCATCTCGGTGTAACATCGTTACACAAACTTCATAATTTGCCTCCTTCAATGAAACTGCAGTAAAACTCGAGTAGAATAATAATTTTAAAGAACGTCGCTTAAACAAATTTCGACAGCTATGAGCGTTTACGTGTGCGATTTTGTGATAAAATATAGTAATAATTTGCTTCGATTCGAAAATCCGACTGTGACTTTTGTAAGTTTCACCTGTATCCTGCATATAGAGCTAGGTAGACAGAAGAAACCTGGTGTCCCGTTCCATACTTCCAGTTTGAGCTTTCTTCCTTTTCCATTTAAGATACTGAATCTCGATCGAGATCGAGTGATGGAACTCAAACGCAAAATAAGCTATTAGTTTTAAAAATTAATTTGGAAATTAAGTGGAAGTGTGATATGATTTTTTGTGATTAATAAGAACTATCTTGTCTCTTAACTACTTATCTATCTGACTTGTCTTTTGAGGTCGTCGTGGCGAAGCGGCACAAGGGTGTGACTGTAACGGCGACGCTTGTGCTTCGATACCCACTCGAGGAAGTGAAATATTTATTTACTTTTATATTTCCATTTCTTCCCTCTGGTGCGCGGCGATGAGTTCTGCCACTTAACACACAATGCCTCTAGAATTCTGTAGAAAGTGGGAAACGGAGTGTCTTAGCACTAGGTTCTCTCTGCCTACCCTGCTGTGTGCGGGATACAGCGTGAAGCTGATTTAATTTTTTATTTTATATTTTCCCTTAGAACTTACACCTGTACTTTTTTAGATTCATGCCAAAAACAATATGACTTAAATCAAGTTAAATAATTTCTAAAGTACGTCATATAGCTGCAGGTTACCATCAAAGCTCTTTGTTCCCGACAGAAATTACAATGAATATTAGTACTGACTTTCAGTATGAAAAATTTGAACAGACTACGTTATATTATTATACAAGCACCTGTGCAGGAGAATAGATTTTTACATTGTAGCAGATATATATTGCATAGGTGTTTTTTATTTTTTTTTTTAAATATAAAAGGTAACGAAAATTACCAATATTCAGGTCAAAATATTACTCTAAATGCTTAAGAAAGAAAGCCCTTAATTACACCTGTTTTGCCTGGTTTTATAATAAAATTATATAAATTTGAAAAAAATCGTAATACGGTTATGAGTAATTAATACCTACAAGTTTAATGTAGATAGGTTGTTGAGGGTGAGATAGTAAAGAAGTAAAGTTAAAAACAAATATTTTGATGCTGATATATTTCGTTTTTAAGCTTCACTTTTAGTTCGCTAGTTTTTGGGCATGAGCACAAGCCTGTAACTATAAACACGACAGGTTGTGGGTTCGATTCCCTTTTGAAGAAATCAATTTTTATTTATCAATATTTTTATTCCTTCGCACTGGTGTCCGCTCTCGAGCATTCGGCGGAAAGTAGGGAGCGGAATGTTTTTACACTAGGCTCCCTCTGCCTACCCTGCTACCTGCGGGATACAGCGAGAAGCTGAAAAAAAAAACTAAATCATATTACTTTTTCTACACTTAAAAAAAACCTTGTTTTGTTAACCTACTAACAAGAATAAGGTCACACATACATACAAAAGTTAATATGATGCATAAGTCTACAGTGAAAATATAAGCGTAGCAATTTATGAATGTTATCTTGGGACAATTACCATCTGACGCAAACGAGCAGAACTTCGCTGACACAGTTCTGACAGCTTATGAGATGTGATATTTCAACGGGAGTAACCGTTGAACCTGGAGTCGTGAACAACAGCTTCAATGTTTTTACTACGGATTTTAGATTTCCAGCGTTTAACTTTTTTTTTATTTATTACTATCAAATATCCATACAAATTTATTTTAAAATTAATAAGGCACTACAAAAAACCACGAAGGTTTGTCTCGAGTACGATAACTCGTCTAAATTAAAGATCTAAATAATATTTCTTTAAGACATTATTTAAATTCCCCTCAGTAATCTTATTTCGTATATTATTATCTAAGTTATTTATTAAGTTAGGAACCATGTATGGCCCTGGTGCGCTGTCCATATTTATTATTTGATGGTAATGAAACAAGTTTCTTTTGTGTCATATTGCGTGTTGCAATTTTATGACAGATTTTATTTTGAAACTGCGAGTCGAAATAATTTTCTTTTAAAATTGTAAAGTTTATTTTATTATATATGGGAATAACTTGGCAGTATTTAAAAAGAAGGTTTGCTTCAGTAGTCGCTTGCAATTTAATTTTTATCGCGACTATATTCTTTAATATTCTAACCTGTAACCGATATATATAACTCAAGTATGTTTTGTCCGCTCTGCCGTAACTCCTAAGTCCATATGATATAATTGAATCAGCTAATGCGTTATAAAGCATTATCTTGGTTTTATACGTTAATCATTCTTTATAATAAAAATATTTGCCAAAAATGATCTTAGTTTATCACATACATAATTAATTTGCTTATGCCAATTAAAGTTATGATCTATTGTTAATCCTAAATATTTATGGGATAGTACTACTTCAATTGAAGGACAACCACAGTAGCTCCTGGGGTTGTGCAAGCAGCAGTGAGAGTGAGCTATAAGGTTACAATTCCTATCGCTGCCCACCTTAAGGTTTGGTGAGTGAATATGTATCAATTTAGTTTTTTGCGGATTTAATACTAGATGACTATCATGACACCATTTGTTTAACATATCGAAATCTTCCTGTAATAACGTTATACCTTCATTCACATCTTTAGCAGCAACAAGCATACAGGTATCATCAGCGTATTGATAAGTTATACAATTATTAAATATTTTACTCATATTATTTATATACGCTATAAAGTGTAAAGGCCCCAAGACTGAACCTTGTGCTGTGCCCTCCGAGACTTTTATACGTGCGCTAAGACTGTCACCTATTTTTACGCAGTAATTTCTATCCGTAAGGTAATTTTCACACCATTTAAACAATGGGCCACGTATTCCGGTGTCTTCTAATATTTGTGCAAGTATTTTGCGATCTAATGTGTCTTGATTACTTATAAATTTTTCAGTATTTTTATTTAACACAGAAGTTACAGTGATCAGCCTGTAATTGCTGACGTCATCTTGTTTACCTTTTTTATAGACAGGTCTCACACAACCTGCTTTTAATTCACTAGGATAAGTGCCTGTTTCAACTCAAGTATTTATAAGTTTGGCCAAAGGTTTACAGATTTGTTTCACCATTGCCTTAACTTCTAAGCCTTTTATACTATCGATACCTGAGGCTTTATTAGAATTTAAATTTTTAATTAATTTTAACACGTCATTTTCAGATTTTTTCTTAAATTTTATAATACAAATGGACGAATGATTATTATCTATTGTACTATTTAGTAGTGTTTGCTTACAATTTGGGATAATTTTTTTAACGACATCTGTAAAACCTACTGCGAAGATTTGTGCAATTTTTTTCGGTGATAAATTAAGACTATTAAATGCCGACAGCACTATTTCATCAATTGACTTGCATATTCTGTAGCCTTAAGTGAGCATTATACGGGTTACGTCTCCACATGATAATGATCTCTTTTGTTAGACAGATTAATAATGTTTTGATTAATCCAGGGTGCAACGCGTAAGCTATTTTTAGTTTTACTTTTCATATGTCTATATGCTTTTATTATTTAAAATTTTAAATAATTTAATTTCATATTTGTGGAATTTAACGTGAATTAGCTTTTTGCTTATTGAGTTGATCATTGCTTTTTTTCGAAATATATTATATAATTCAGAAGAACAATGTTTTTTCTATATAATATACCGTATATCTAAATGTAATATATAAGAGGCTAGTCGTGGCGCATGGACACTAGCGTGTAACTGTAAACACGATATATTGTGTTTATGATCTCTAATCGAGCAAATAAATATTTTGGCGTCTTTGTTCTGGTATTGAGGCAAAACGTTACGTTGAGTTCCGCTACTCAACAAGCAATACCTCCAATTCGGTGGAGAGTGAGGAGCGGAGTGTCTTAATCCTAGGTTCCTTTTTCCTACCCTACTGTTTGCTGAATATAGAAACTAAAAAAATCCGTATGTAATTATAGAACTGACGTTCATCGCGTATTCGCAACCTCAATGAAAATGAGTAGTAATTGATTTAATAAGTACATTATAGGTAAAAACTATATTTGCAAAAACTCGTGGCACTCTACTACTGTGCGGTTTCGTAGAAATTTCCTTCCACGCGCCACGGAACTGTGGAATGGCCTACCCGCGGCAGTGTTTCCAGGTCGATATGATATGGGTACCTTCAAAAAGCGCGTCT
>DWGR01000705.1:0-19983 GCA_018247715.1 Heliconius burneyi | reverse complement strand
TTATTATTGTACAGTTGCATATATTATTCTAATAATCTTATTGTTTAAAAGCGTAGGTATAATTTAGATGACATTTACATATAAATTTACATTTGAGGCCGTCGTGGCGCAGCGGCACAATTGCGTGGCTGTAACGCGACGGTTGTGGTTTAGATCCCCACTCGAGGAAGTGAAATATTTATTTACGTTTATATTTCCATTCCATCGCTATGGTGTACAGGCAAAGCGCGGGGTTGAATCCTGCCACTTAACACGCAATGCCTCCAGAATTCGGCTGAAAATGGGGAACGGAGCGTCTTAACACTAGGTTCCCTATGCCTACCCTGTTGTTTACTTACTTCATGTACTTTATGACAGGAATTTAGATGCTTTGACATTTATTGGTTTAAATTTTCTTAATAAGTATATAACTGATAAAGAATTTATATGAAGCTATTTTTCTCACGTTTAAGTTTAGAGAATTATAAATGTACAAACAAAATTTATATAATATATCTAGGAAAGTGTTTATGTACACGTATATAAAAACGTAAATATATATATAAAAATATACATAAATATATATAATGTGAATATTTGTGTGTGTGTGTGTGTGTGTGTGTGTGTGTGTGTGTGTGTGTGTGTGAGTGCGTGTGTTGTGTATATCTGAAGTGATTGATTTTAGCGATCAGTGAGGATAATTTTTTCCAACATTTTCAAGTATTAAATTTGTATATATTGGTTTGATCATTTTTTCTGTTTCGTTATATGTTAGCGCTTTAAGATCAACAGTTTTTTTGAACGAATAATTATAAAGGTTTTTAAGTTTTACAGATTTGGATATTTGATTGTATATGTATATATGGTGCCAGAGATGGATAGAATTTACTTGCAAAAGCTGATTTAACTATGGGAAGTTCAAACACTAGGTCTTGTCGTCTTCTTTGATTAATACTTCCCACGATTGAGTTTTTGTGTTGGTCTTTTAAAATTGTCAGTAAATAGGTTTACCTTACATTTAACATTGCTAATTCTTTGTAGAGAGTGTCAGTCTACCTATAATCTTTACAAAATATTACTTTAAGAATTGCACGTTGAGCCCTTTCTACTCTTAATAATAGTGTCTTATTAACTCCCCCCCCAAACAATGATACCATAACTTATTAAAGAATTACATAGCGCAAACTAAATACTTTTCGATAATTGAAAATCACATATGTATCGTATATTCTTAAAAATTTAAATTTAAAACTTACTAATAAAGTGTAAATATTTTTTGTCGAGAAATCTTTTAAAAATAAAGTTTATGATATTTAAATGGATGTTACAATAGTGTAAGTTATACGAGTATATCAAATAAGTTAAATATATGTATATATATTTTAGGTTATTTATAAAAAAAAATTAAGGCAGCGGGACTCGAACTTCACATCTTTGGAACTTGACCGCCTGGATAGCTTTCAAAGAAATGCTTCTTTTAATATTTTTCCCGACTGCTAAGGTTGTGTAATGTTTTTCGTGCGTATCTTGTATGTTTGTATGTCTGTCTTATTCTTTATTACCTCATATCTCCAGAACCGCTGAACGGATTTAAATAATCGAGGCATCGTTAGATTCGTTTTAGCAGCCCAAGTGTTCTTCGATAGGTGAAGTTAAAAAAATAATAACAGCATCTGTGGGACGCGATTGAACTGAAAAAATATTTTTGGTTTCGAATACCACAATATTGGTATCAAATTCAAGAGCTCAATGCGAGGATTTTAAAAAGGTATATCATGGTTATTATTACCATAACGAATACTAACAAAAAAGTGAATAAATAAAATATTAATAAAAAACAAAAACCTCGACTGCATAAAACTAAAAATAAAATAAACAAGCCTAATATTTTATTAGGATTAACAGTCGGAACCAATAAGTAATGCTTCAATCAATAAAAACTTTCCCAGGAACCCCGCATCACTTAAAGAGACTGTTATTCTAATAAGCTATTGGGCTTGTTTATTTTGTTTTTACTCGTAGTTTTATGCAGTCGGGGTTTTTGTTTTTTATAAATACTACTTTACGTTTACAAAAATGATTTGTCTTTCTTCTGTATGGGATGATTTCCACGACAAAGTGCATAAGGAATGGAAATTAAAAAATAACACATTTAGTAGGGTAAGTTTCTACTAAACTAGGGTAAGTTTCAATTACAAACACGCTTGAAAAATGCATAATTATCCTATTTTTGTGATATTTTAAAAAAAATCTTAATAAAACTACAAATTTTAATAGTTCAAAAAACAATCGATTTTTCTTTTTCTATTCTTTATCTAGAGATCATTGAGTTACTTATAATCAAAGTTATTTGGAAACGTTTTAAAAAAAACATCAAATTTAGATTAAAATTTTTATTCGCAATGAAATGCAGACAGTATCAGTTTACATTAACATACATGAATATAAATTTATAAATCGAAATGGTGCACGGCAACTGTGCTTCTTTCTAGATTGAACGAACAAAAAAGTACATTGCAGCCAAAAAACGTAATTTTTAACAACTTTACCAATTTTTAGAGAAAAAATAGTAATTTATTGGAAAATTGAATGCTTAGCGTCCTTCTGGTGGTAGCACTTGGAGTAGTTCCACGCGGTCTGTTCAGGAGCATCTCCCTTGTTGGCCAAGCATGAGTCAATCAGTTTTCCTACTAGTAGTTTGTCCGCTATTAAAAAAATAAAAATATATATTAAATATTAGATTAGCTATTTTTTATATAGTAACAAAGTGATATATTCCAATTTTTTAATATTTAAGAGGCCATCGTGCATTGGGGTATCGTCTGAATATAAACGCAATGATTGTAGGTATGATAGACGACAACGTAGAGTTTGGCCACTCAACTATTTTTCTCAATTCAACGTGTAATCTTTTCTTAATGGTAACCTTCATTCAATGTGGGCTTCCACCACTAAACAGCCTATAAATTTAGGCAGTGTGTGGGGAACAGAGTGTATTAACTTTAGGTTCCCTTTGCCTCACCCACCGAACATTCCTAATCCTGAACTGAAACGCGTAGACAAACAGACAAAAAATTTAAATATAATACTCTATTACATAAATAAATGCCAAAACACCGCTCAAGTACGGTTTTATTATAAGTATAAATATACACGGGTATGTACATATGTAAATATAGATATTACTTATATATAATATTTTCAACAGACCTGCATTAGGTACTTTGGCGAGGGCGACGTCCTTTTTGAACTCGCCGTCCTTGGTCATCAGCCCGGATTTGACCATCATACACAGAGAGTATTTCTTCACAGGCTCATTTTCTATCTATAAAATCATTTTAATTAAGAATACAGAAAGACATAGAAAAATTGTAAAAAATAAACATAAGCAGGACTCGAAGTCATGCCTCTCGATGAAGTCTCCGAAAGGCGTAGGTCCAAGTCCCGCTACGTTCAATTTTTAATAGGCGCGGCCTTGAATTCCGCCACTCAGCACGCCTCCAAAAATTCTGCGGATAGTGGGAAACCGAGTATCTTAACACTAGGTTCCCTCTGCCTTCCCTGCTGTGTCCGGGATAAAATGAGAGAAATTGAAACAAAGAATAACAAAATAATGTTCAAATATAAAATTAGGTTGCGAATAGGTATAAATTACCTCAAAATCGCCTGATTTCAGTTTGTTAACCAAGTCTTCGTCAGCACTGGATTCAACGAGGCATTCCGATTTGTGCTTCTTGAGCTTGTCCTTCTGTTCGTCAGTCAGCGCCTGTGAAGTTAGGATTATGTTAAGAATTTATAAATATTTTCAAACATATAGCAGGGCAGGCGCGGCGTCTTAACAGGAGTGTCCGGACACTAAATTTCCGGGATCCCTCTCTCCACTTTTCTATGGCTGCTAAATATCTTTTTTATTTAGCGTGAAGCTAACAAAAAATCAAATAAATCAGCTTCATGCTGTATCGCGCACACAGCAGAGTAGGAAGAGGGAACCTAGTACTAAGTCACTCCGTTTCCCACTTTCAGCCGAATTCTGGAGACATTGAATGTTGAGTAGCGGTACTCAACGCCGCTCTTTGCCTCGACACTAGAGCCAAGAAATGAAAATATAAATGTAAATAAATATTTGGTTTCCTCAAGTGGGGATCGAATCCACAACCGTCGCATTACAGTCACATCTTCATGTCGCTGCGCCACAACGGCCTCAATAAAACAAAATGTACAACATATAGCGAAAACCAAATATATTTCATAGAAAAAAATTAAAAGCTAAAAGCTATGTGCGAGACTTGTCTGTTTGTGTTTGTTATCGAATGACACAAAAAGTAAACTTAAACAAGTTTCAAGAAGTCGAAGAATAGCGTCGAATAAATTGTTGTGTTATAAAAGAGAACCTGTTGCTAAGAGTCTATTTTTTTGTATTTAAGACGATTTGGATTTACTATGTCGACTGCATTAATTGTAGGCGAATAGGAAAATTATTTTATTATAAGAGAGAGAGAGAGAGAGAGAGAAAAGGAAAAATTAGGTTTTTCCGTTCCTGTAGGAATTTCGAGAAATATTTAGTTGTAACCTATACACTTTACGCTTGTACCGATTGACTAAATATGGCATATATTGGACTTGACTAAAATTTACTAAAATGTAACTTTTAATAAAATGATTTTCCTTGACATAAATTTCCACAAAACTCGATAAATTAATTAAATTTGTATGTAAATAAGTAACAGCTATACTACTAACACTTAGATAGGAAAAGGTAAACTAGTGTTAAGACACTCCGTTACCCGCTTTCCGCTTAATTTTTGATACATTGCATAATGAGTACTAGAACTCAACGCTTTGTCTTCTCATTAAAATCATTTCCTCGAGTTGGGATCGAACGTACACCATCATATTTCGCGACAGTCACTATTTTCTAAAATATACTTAGATTAATTAATAAAATATAATTTACCTGAGCCGCGACGAAGCAGATGGCTAGAATGATCAATGTCTTCATGATGCAAGTCGGTACACAACTGTTGGATTTGTTCACAGATCCCTCCTTTTATAGTCAATCTGTTGATCCTTCTTACAGGTTAATGAGATATCTCGTGGATCGTGAATATTTAGTTTATTTTTATTTAATTATAATATTTTGGAGTGACTAAAAATAAGCAAAACATCTTGCTCATATTTTATATATTAAAGATATTTGAGTATTAAATCAGCTTAGTAATTAAACTAATTTAATTTTTTAACCGACTTCTGTAAAAAAAGTAAGTTACCAATTCGAATGTACACACATTCGAATTGGTAACTTACTTTTTTACTTCATAGCTAATGACTGGGTGCACCGATTTTGATGTGTTTATTTTTATTTGAAATTTAGTGCGTCCAGTGTGGTCCCATTTTTTTAATCCATTTCTGACAATGGTATCTATGAGAAAATCACATAAGTTTTTTTTTGCATTCGGCATGTGCGCGACAAACGGGCGAATAACTCAATGTCGCGTCAATCGATTTCGATATTTTTTTTTATTGGAAAGGATATGTTCTTCATGGATAAAAAAAAGTCGGTCGAAAAAAGCTTGTTTTTTTCGTAAATACTTAATTATACTGTAAAAGTTAAAGGAAAAAAAGGATTCCCCGTCGTTGCATTTCAACATCAAAAAAAGAGGATGTTCTCATTTTCAACCGATTTCAAAAGAGAGGTTCTCAATTCGCCCGAATATTTTCTATGTATGTTCTTGTCAATATACTAAAATGTTAGTTTGCATGTTGTGTTTACACCTAATTAAGTGAAGTTTTACATAGGACAGCCACTACCACTCGTTCACAACCATTACCGCCACCACCATCACTCGCTTAAGAAGCATTTTTTTTATCACTTAAAATCGTAAAATAAATTAATTTTTAAGAAAAAGAAAAACCGACTTCTAATAAGAAACTAAAAAGTAAAAACATGAAACAAAGATTTTATAATTTTGAAGTCGGTGTCAAGCTAATGCTACAACTACCTTACCACAATATCCCATTACTAAGCCAGTTTGTTTTACTTGGCACCGACTTCAAATTTATAAAATCTTTCTAAGATTATTTTGTTACGTTTTAGTTCGTTGTTAGAAGTTGGTTTTTCTTATTTTTTTTTGTCTTCTTTAAGTATTAGAGAGGTGACGCAGAGGCAAAGAGTGTGAATGTAAACATGTCGTTTGTAGGTTTGGTGCCTACTCGGGGCAATGACTAAATTACTAATGATTAAAACTGAAAAATAAAAATACGAGGATCCACTGAAGACGATATACGAAGCTTTTGAAGGCAGTTACGACGAACTTATTTTTAACTATGGAAGTACTACGTATATACCTTTCAGACTAATGATTTACTTTTTTAAATATAGTAACCAAGAAAAAATCAATATTCTTACGACTCTACTTGGTATTCAAAGTCAAATTCAAATTAAAAATATTCTTTATTCAAATAGACTATGTAAGCACTTTTGAATCGTCGAGTGAACAGACAAACAAAAAGCTACAACCAACCGGTTGTAGCTTTTTGTTCTGAAGGCAGTTCTGCTGAGAAGAGCCGGCAAGAAACTCAACAGTTGTTTTTTTCAAAGTATTATTTAATTATTACATTAGCTGGCAGCTATCCTGCATGACATCCAACAGACATTAATTCCATATATATTTATCCTCTAAATATTCTTGAACAGTGCAATAAGCTTCAAGCTCATTTTGATTGCATCCAAGATTTTAAATATATTGTGACTGTACCAATAAGGTCTTAGAAAGTAGGTTCATTTGAACCAGAGTGCAAGTGCACACATAAGAGACAGTTCTATAACCTTTAAATTATGTTAATATATACATCCTAGAGAAATATAAAATTTTATCTAGTGAAAAGGAAGCTGACACAATTTGTTCTAGATTACGCTATATTAAGGCTTCAGTACCACAAAAGCCTGTGTTAGGGCTTATAATTTACGTACATAGTAGTGGAGACAGAGAGAACCTAGTACTAAGACACTCCGTTTCTCACTTTCCACCGTAATCTGGAGGCATTCCGTGTGGAGTTTTTACTGCAAAACCAGCGTTTACAGTCACACTTTGTGCTCCTGCGTCATGACTGGCCTCAATATTTACAGCTGAAGCTCGACAAGATAGAAGTATGGGTTAAAAAAATTTAATTAACATCTAGGGTATTTAAGTCTATGCATGGTGTCAGTTACCCTTCGAAAAGCTTTGTTTATATGAAAGACATAACCTTACCAACATGTTCAAATAATTTGGACTGTACCTAGCCAGGAGATTGAATTAAGTAAACTATATCATGATTAAAGTTCGTTTCTCTCAGCAACAAATGGCTTGTATATAAATTATAAAACCGATTTGGACCTATAGAATCATCGCCAAGAAAAGTTTTCAGTGCACACTGGCTTGGCAGATATTTTAAAATACACTAGTACCTTGAAATATTAACGATGAAGGAAGAAGAGTGCTAAACTATTTTAAATGATATATACTTAAACCAAAGTATATCACAATTTGTATGAAAAACATATAAATAAAAATATGAGGCATTTCTAAAGGCGAGAGGCAACAATAACTTCTTAACAATAATGTATTAAAATACAACAGAGAATTAAGAAATTTATATATGTAAAAACACAAAGATATTTTTTTTGAGAGAATTTAGTCAAAATGGTACTATGCTTATTGTATTCTACAAGTATTCTGGTAATACAGAAGGATATTAAATGCTCTTCATTCAACTGTTCTACTCAATATCACCAGGAATGTGTAAAGCTTAACGACATGGCTATGTCATGTGCCACGCGCTAAATGCACATGTCCCACATGTAAACGTTCTCCTAAAGATTCTCATATTTATTATGATATATCTTCTGGGACGTCTACTGTAAATATGAATTCTTTCCACGATATGATTCTTGAGGAAATTCATGGCTTGAGAGCAGAAATAAAAAAGAAATTCGCAGGGCCTGCTTGAATAAATTTGATTCTTCCCTATGTAATATGCAAAAGGACATCAAGGAACTCTGTCTGAAGTTCTCTCAAATGCGCGTGGAACCATTTGAAAAAAAATACAGAGAATTCAAAGCTTATATCTAAACTGACAGTAGAAAACTCTTACTTAAAAAACCAGCTGGGTGACGTTTCTGCCCATTTAGCTGAAATAGAGCAAAGAGCACGTGATTCTTATATTGAACTACATTGTGTACCTGAGAACAACCTGAAAATCTATTGATCATCATTCACCAATTAGCTAACACAGTATCGTACAAGCTATTAGATAATTACGTACTGGGCTATAACAGGATTGCTAAATTTAATTCTACCAGCAAGAGACCCCGAAGCATAGTTATAAAAATGTTAAGTCTTAGAATTCGTGATAATTTTCTGGCTGCTATTAAGCTGTACGATTACAAAAATAAGGACTCCAAACTTAATTCTTCACGCCTCGGTTTCGCGACTCGGCAACCCATTTATGCATTAGAAAATATCACCTACGAATAAGCAGTTACATGCTGCTTCTAGAATAATTGCTAAAGAAAAGAAATATGAATTCTTATGGATACGAGGAGGAAAAATTTTTGTACGAAAAAATAATAAGCCGGAGGTTAATTTGGTTAACTACAAAACTTTCCTGGAGACATTGTGATTATTGTTTTAATCTATATATGTTCTCAATGGAGATTAAATATTTACAACATTCAATTTAAATATATGTTATCAAAACGTGAGGGGCTTACGCACGAAAGTAAATAGCTTTTATTTAAATGTACTAGTTAATAATTATGATATTATAGTTATGACTGAGACTTGGCTTAATGATATAATATATTTAGGCGGGATAGATCCTGTTCCTTTTGTTTTCATAAAAAGATGGCGGTGGCGTAATGACAGCCACATTATAAAAAGTTTGAAGTAATTCGCAATATTAATAGAGAGTCTTGTGCGTGAAGACCTCTGGATTACTTTAAGATTAGGCAAGAATAATATTATTAACATATATGTAATTTATATTCCACCGCCATTGAATGATTGTTATGTTGATATTTTTCTACGAAATCTTTCCTGTGTGCTGGCAGATGCTTAAAAGAAATCATCCATATTGTCAATAGGCGATTTTAATTGAAGTTTTTTACTGTGGGAATATAATCTAAGTAAATGTTTTTTATACAATGTGTAAATAAATACATTTAACACAATTCCTTTTACAATAACCTTTACCAATGTAATAATATTTTGAATGGAAATGGTAGAATGCTCGATTTGCTTTTCTCCACTGATCCCACATACATTACTGTAAGTCATGCTTCAATACTTTTAACACCGTCAGTAATTCATCATCCTCCTTTGGAAATGTCTTATCATTCGTCATCACTTAGCATTCTTAAATACAATAAAATACTGTCTTATAATTTTACAAAATGTAATTATGAGTCCCTGAAATCTGTTTTGGAATCACTTAATTGGACTGCTATCTGGGATAGATATGCATGTTGACGATGTGGTTGAAAGGTTCTATTCAACTTTAATGCTAATTATTCATAAGTTTCCCCTCATAGAAAGATACCAAATGAGAATTTCCCTAGTTAATTTTCTTTGTCACTTACAAAGGACCTTAAAGAAAAAGCCAAATATAATAGAAAATATAAAATGTATGAGAACGCGATGGATAACTTAAGTTATATTAACATATATGTATCTGTATTAGATTTTTTTTCTCTCACAGATACCATAATTGAGGCAATTTAGTGCAATTGCGTGTATTTTTTTGTGATTTATTCTTTATGTGTATGTGTTTTGTTTGTTACTTGTTTTGTGAACCAATAAACAGAAAAAAAAGAAGAAGATAACTATATGGGAAAGTACTAACGAAGATCTTACAAGCACAACAATATATTAGACGAAGAATTACTGGATGATCAAATAAAAAAAAGTTAAACGGTTAAAAATGGCTTATAGTTTATA
This sequence comes from Heliconius burneyi, assembly GCA_018247715.1. NCBI lineage: Eukaryota > Metazoa > Arthropoda > Insecta > Lepidoptera > Nymphalidae > Heliconius > Heliconius burneyi. Next base: position 10,027 of record DWGR01000705.1, on the reverse strand, counting down.
TAAGACTTTGACTACAGAAACGGATACAGAAAGTTCAGATCCACACAAAACATAAAGTTTTCTAAAAAATATTTTTTTAAATAATTTTCGATAAACTCCTTCAGTATTAAGTTTATTGTATTGTATTATATAATGGGTGTACATATTAAAACAGTAAACTCAGATTAAATTTTTTAATTGCAATTAAATTCGTGCAGGCAGTATCAGTTTACATTAAGTTACGAATATGAATTTATAAATCAAAATGGCGCATGGTAACTACGTTTTCTAGAGTGAACGAACGAAAACATACATAAATGCAACCTAAGAACACAAATTTTAAATATTTAACTGATCTTTAGACAGAAACAAGTGATTTATTGGAAAATTGAATGCTTAGGGTCCTTCTCGTGGTAGCATTTGGAGTAGTTCCAAGCGGTCTGGTGAGGAGTATTTCCTTTGTTGGCCAAGCACAAGTCAATCAGCTTTTCTACTGCTGGTTTGTCCGCTATTGAAGGAATAAAAAATATATATTAAAAATTAAGTTTTCTTAGATAGTAAAAGAATTCTGATCTATCTCAAATTGTGGGTTTCTTCCTGACTCTGAGTTGTCAATACTACGATGGATACAAGGTTAGCTACTAAGCACGCACTTTTTTAAATGGGGTAGTGTGCCTTTGCCTACCATACCTTACCTATGCATAAAACTGCTTTTTTATATAAAATGGTTAATTACCTATTTAAATATTACTTATACGTGTATATAGATATTATTTACATAATTTTTACATACCTGCATTAGGTACTTTGGCGAGGGCGACGTCTTTCTTAAATTTGCCATCTTTGGTCATCAGCTCGGATTTGATCAACATGCACAGGCAGTATTTCTTCAAGGGCTCATTTTCAGTCTATAAAATATTTTCAATTTATTAAGACGCTACTAAAATAAAATTGTATTAATTAAAATATATATATAAGAGTGTAGGTATAAATTGCCTTAAAGTCGCCTGTTTTCAGCTTGTTGACCAGTTGTTCGTCAGCTTTGGTTTCAGCGAGGCACTCCGACCGATGTTTCTTGAGCTTGTCCTTCTGTTCGTCACTTAGCGCCTGCAAAATCAAGATTAACTTAAAAATTTATATATTGCTTCACGCAGAATCCCGCATATTGCATAGTAGCCAGGGGAACCGAGTTTGAAGATACTTTAACTTTAAAGATCCAACTTTTCACCGATTTCTTAAGGTGTGTCTTGAGTGTCGGAGTTCAACGCCACAAATAATTTCTCATCAAATCATTTTAAGCCACCTTTTAACGACATTAATTGCTTATATTACAGTAGGTTTTGGTGTTTTTGGAATTCTAATCTTTTGTACAATGCAATAGTCAGTGGTCACAGGTCGTAGATTAAGGGTTGTAATCCTCTAAATTTAACCAAATTTGGGAATTCCCACTTAATAATTCTATTGTATGGAAATTGAACCAAGGAATCCAGAAGGTCAATATAAATAATGTTAAATGATCTGCACCTCTTCTAAGGACGGGCGTTCCACAAGGATCTAGTCTTGGGCCCACAAGTATAAACAATCTGCCTTTTTATGTGAAAAACCTATATGATATTGTACTGTAAGCAAATGATAATGCTCTTTAATATTTAAGGTTGACAGGAACAAAATAAACTATGATGAAGTAAATAGTGGATTATCGCATATTCTTCGTTGATTTGATATCAACAATGTAATGTAAGATGAAAAAAAACTAAATGTATTGAGTTTTCTTTACTAAATATTTAAAAACATAATTTCAGTTTTCTTAGGTATAACTATAGATTCCAAGCTACAGTGGAACACTCAACTGGAAGCACTTGCGGAAAAACTCACTTCTGTCAGGTTCACAGTTAAAAAAGCAATAAGAAGAAAAGAAAAAGAGAAGAAAGCAAAAAGACAATAGATGGACCTTAAAACTCTAGTTCTAGTTCAGTACTGTATTTTATCTCATGGAATACTGCTATTGGCAGAGCTGAAGGTATAAATTCAATATTAATTATTTAAAAAAGAGGAGTTAGATTTACCTATAACCTCAGGGCTCGAGATTCTCTGTGAGATGTTTTTAAAGATGCAGATATTATTACAGTTGCTTCACAATTTGTATACTCGTATTACAATGTTCTGTTTGTCCAGCGATCTTTTCATCTTCATCGTAAAAGAAATGCTAGTTTTGTTGTAATTAAATTGACATTGACATTGAAAAGAGTAATTGTTATGTTTCTTGCTTATTTTGTATTTTTATATATTACTTGATTACTTCATATAATATAGGTCTCTACACGATTTTGAATAATCTTTTTTAAAATATAAAATATAAGAAAAAAACAAAAAGTTCTTTAGCAACTTTCACAAGGCGCGGTAAATGAATCAAATATGTACGAAAATAACTAACAGCTTCCGTCTCTTCCTAGCAGGGTGGACAGAAGGAAGAAAGCCTGTATTGAGTATAAGAAGATAAATCTTAAATAGGCTAATTAATAAAATATCAAGTTTACCTGAGCCGCGACGAAGCAGATAGCGAGAACGATCAAAGTCTTCATGATGCAAGTCTGTACACAACTGTGATTTTGTTCACAGATCCCTCCTTTTATAGTCAATCTGTTGATCCTTCCTACAGGATAACGAGGTATCCCATGAATCGTGAACATTTTATTTATTTGTATTTGACTCAAATTTTTTGGGACGAAAAAAATATATTGATATATAGTTTACTTGCTTATATTGCTCATCAAATCTATTTATATAATAAACCAGTTAGCCCACGCGACGCGACGGTTGTGGGTTCGATTCCCGCGAAGGGGGAACGTATTATTTAATACTTTTATTTTGTCGCTCTGATAACAAGACAAAGTATAATATAAAGTTCGATTACATTGGGTTTCCTGCGGGATACAAGGTGAGAAAAATTGTGTGTATTACATAGCGATTGTAATTATATTAAAATAATCTAAAGCTTTAATAAAAATAAACGTGTACCATAATGTTAAAAGATGTAAAATATTATTTGAATGAAAGATAACTTTTAATTTTAAAATTTTGTGTAATGGAACCTTAATACATATAAAACTAGAAAATAATAAGATGAAGGTTCCTCGAAAAATATCTGAAGAGGTTGATAGTAGATACAATAAACAACTAACTCTTAGGAAGTAATATGAAAAATAAGATTGACTTTTAAAATAACAATTTAATAAAAATATGAATTAAAAATCTTATCTAATTTTTTTTTATCTAAGACAAAAAAACTAATGAAAACAGCTAAAAACCATGTAAACATTTACACTTCTTGTTGATATTCAAACTCAATTCGATTAAATTTGAAGCTTTTGAATAATACAAACGACTCTGAAGATTCTAAATATTGATACCTTATTTATTTTAATTAGGTATTCCATTCTAATTATGCCAATAAGGTCTTCGAAAGAAGATAATTTGTATATTATTCTAAGATTCCGTATGTCAAAAAGAAAAAATGGAACAGAACACCTTGCTACCCCTTTCACTTTATTGTCCATCTATCCGTCTGTCAAAACTACTTATCTTGAAATTATGTGGATATCAAGCTGAAATTAATATCTTATTCTAGACCACAGTCCCTTAGAGATAACACCAGAGAAAAAAAAATTAAGCTTCTAAGTCAACTCAATCATAAGATACGATTTATGTAAGGTTATTACCATTAGGGTATCTCGCGGTGGGAGGACCTACAAATATGAAATTTGGCATGAAGTAAGAACATTACGTGCTTCCCATACAATCAATATATTATTTTAATCTGAAATTGGTACGGAGCTCTCGATTTGCGAGTCTGACTCGCAATTGACCGGTTTTTGTATTTAATAGTCCATTTATTAAAGTAAGATATACTCGTAAAGTACCAGTATTCCTAAGAGTTACGTCCACAAATAGACGAACAAATTGCCTTTTTTATTTTTAGTATCTTCTTCGAAGTATCATCAGCTTTAAATATATGCTTATACTCGTATGTATTATTACCGCAAAAAAATATACGCAGAAGGACTTTCGAGTTTTTTTAAATATGTTTTACGGGTTATAAAAAGGTTATTGTTTGATAAAATGTTTGTATAGTACATAAATGTTCTCTTCTGTTAAAATAGGGACTCTTAAGGAAGCCTACAGGTAGGCACAGGGAACCTAGTGTTAAGACACTTCGTTCCCTACTTTTTGCCGAATTCTGTAGGCTCGGCTACTTTGCCTCGATACCAGAGTGAAGAAATGGAAATATAAACGTCAGTAAATATTTCACTTCCTCGAGTGGAAATCGAACTCACAACCGTCGTGTTACAGTCACACCCTTGCGCCGCTGCGCCACGACGGCCTCATGTATGTATGAAAATGGAAAATAAATTAAGTTTACCATGCTTGTCGGTTTTAGTGACGGTAGAATTATATAAACTCGTACCTTGGATGTTATATCGAAAATATGTTACGAATTGTAGCTAATTTGTTAATTCTATTTGAAATTTGTTATAATCATATTCGTATGATGATTAAATATTCTATTTCAGTAGTTAAAAATATCAAAAAACGATGAAAGTAATTAAAAACATTCTATTCTTTTACAAAGTTGCAATTTTTACTTATAGATGAATAAATATAAAAACTTAGTGACCTAATATTATTACAAATACAAAGATTTAGTAATAAATTATAACGAATTATATTTTCAATATATATATATATATATATATATATATATATATATATATATATATAAAATATAACAAACAAATTTACATAAATTATTATCTAATCTCATATAGAAACTTGTTAATAAGTTTTTAAGGTTGCGTATCTCAAATGAAAAATGAGGTAACAAAAAAAAATACAATCGAATTGGTAATCTTCTTTTTTAGAATTCGGTTAAAAAAAATTATTTTTTATACAAATTAAGATCTTATGCTCGCAACTGCAAACGCTAAATGCTTAAGTTTTCCGACTTAAATCATGAAATTGGTATAGAACCCTCAGTGGGCCAGACTGACTCGCACTTGACCGTTTTTTGCTCTTTTTAACTACATTATATTTTTTCCCGCTCTTGATTAGTTGATCAATTAATTTACGTCTTACAACTTACTACATTGTAAAAATAAATATATCGAAATTTATATGTTTTAGTCTATCTTAATCAAAATTTTCCTAAAGATTCATCGATTTATATGAAACAGAGTAGGCAGAGAGAACCTAGTATCTAACTAGGCTCTTCTCTACGTAACTAAACACCGCTTTTTTCCGGGTGGAAACAAAAAGAAAAGTGGTGGAAACAAAAGTGAAATCAAAATGACTGTAAACAACTGATACTGACAATTTACAGAGTTTATTTACGATTGTGGTTAAAAAAACGGTATGAATATTTTAATATATAGAAGGCCTCTACAATTTTTTATTACTTTATTTGGAGTGGTGACATAAGTCATATCCATCGTCTTTATTGATAGACTAATACTCAAAATAATATAAAATCATTATTATATATACAATTTGATAGGACCGTGTAAAAAAGTTAAAAGTTCTTGTTAGAAGCGAACAAATAACGAAATGTGTTAATGAAATTCTCAAAATATATACAAAATATATCCCACACACTGGGTAGACAGAAGGAACCCAGTGTTGAGACACTCCGTTCCCCACTTTCTGCCCAATTCTGGAGGTATTGCGTGTTGAGTGGCAGAACCGAATGTAGCGCTTTGCCTCGACACCACTTTATTTGCCTATGTAATATAGGCAAATAGGTTTTTAGCTTTACGTTTTATCCCTAACAGAATAGCCAGAGCACTCTTACAAACTGCTGTAACGATCTTATTGTTATTAAGACTTCAAGACTTAAGAATCCAATTATACGAGTTGCCGAAGAAATTTCAGGAATACTTAATGATCAAAATCAATAATCAAAAATCCTACGAGCCAAATTTCAATTTTCTATATATCCAGTAGTTTCATCTATGGTTGACTGTCAGACCATCAGTAACGGATTGAATGCAGTCTGATTTCATCATCCTGACATTCAGCGTGACGACTAACGTGACGGTTGAGGGTCCTCATTCGAAGAAATGAATTATTTATTTATTCTTGCACTCTGGTCGCATCAAACTGCAATAGGAAAGAATAGAGTTGTAAAAGTAAAATTTATATTATTAAGAAAATACTTCGTAGCACAGTAGCGCTCCTTCTCACTGTGTGGGTTGTGGGTTCAATTGCCATTCTAAGAGATGAAATTAGGTGTAAATGTGATATGGAGTGTCTTCACACTACGTTCCCTCTAGGGTACTCCTATGCTAGACACTGTTAAAGCTAAAAAAATATTTTAAAAACAGGTACTTTAAATAACATGTAGGTTAAAAATAAATCGAATTTTAATCGATCGTGACATGAGTGAAAATAAAATATATATTTATGATAAATAAATACTTAATAAAAAAAAGAAAATTTAAGAAAATGTTGATAGCCTGTGAAGTTCGCTCCAGAAAGATCTGGGCTGCGCTTGTATTAATCGTTTTTTATGCATTTTATATTCACACTACGTGTTTTTAGAATATTTAAGTTTTTGTTTTTTTTTATCACGCTGTATCCCATATATAGTAAATAAAACTAGTATAACCGACAATTCTCAAGGAATTGCTTCATTTAATTACCTGTGTAAGGAAATGAAAACAATTAGCACCTCTCTTCCTCCATGTGGGATTCAAACCCATAACCGTAGATGTACGACGCTGTACCGCTGTGCAACGATTGCCTCATAAGTTACTTAATCCTAAGAAAAACTACAAATAACAAATGAAGGTTTAAAAATTTGAAGAGATCACAACCACTTAAAACAAACAACAAGAGACAAAGCTTGGATTAAATATCTGTAGAGCAGGTACTTAAAAACTATTTTTAATCGATCAACCTCTTAGCTTTAAAAGATCACAAAAAATCTTGAGTTTTTACTGCAGGAACTATAAAAAGTTTATAAAGTGATATATTATGATTTATTACGATTTTGACATATTCACATTATATAATAAGACTTCTTTTTTTTCGATGTGGAATAATGGCCATTTGGTACCATATACATTTCGTTTGGATTGGCTTTTGAGCCCATCTTGGCGCAGGGGCACACGATCATGGATTCGATTCCCACTCGGGGGAATTAATGATTATCTGCAAATATTTTCAGTTTTTCCTTCTGGTACCAAGGCAAAAGCCTGGTGTTGAGTTTCGCTAATTAACACGCAGTGTCTCGAAAAAACGGCAAAAAGTGAGGAAGTGTCAAATCTCTCGGTACTGGTGTCAACTCGAAGTTTTTTTAATAAAGCAAATATACTGCCATTTGCGAAGAGCATAATCCGGGGTATATCTCTCGTAGGGCGTAGGCGAAGGCCACGGGACTTCTATGAGTACACAGCAAGTTCCGGCTGATACTGGAAACTTGTTGCGGTCTGCGTCAACCTAAATAAAAATGTCTATACAAACTTATAAACAAATAAGATGAAAAATTAAAGAAGAAAATCACGAAATTTACATAATTCAAATAAAAAAAATCAGTTCCAAAAGGAAAAGTGTTTTAACACTAGGTTCTGTCTGTCTACCCTGCTGTATACGGGATACAGCGTGAAGTTAAAGCTGAGGTTACATAGAAAAAACATATTTTGTTGCCAATTTACTAGCATGCTAACAAAGATCACGTCATGTAGAATGTTCCAGCGTACCTAAATGATAAATTGCCGGCAATCACCACAAGTGTATAACACAATAACTGTCCGCGACTCCCACCTTCATTGATTTATTGGTGTCCGTTGACCCTTGTGGCCTCTAGGTCTCTAAGAGTACTATAATATTTATTTAACCTATTTGTTTTAGTAATTTTCATCAAAATTTCCCCCGCTAGCGGCAATCTATACTAATATTTTACAAAAATATAAAAAAGACTTGGGAACCTTATGTTAAGACACTCCGTTCCCTACTTTCCACGCAATTTCCAAAACATTTTGTGTAAAGTGGAGGAACTCGACGCAGCGCTTTGTTTCCAGAGTGAGGCAGACAATTTAAATATAAAGTTTTCTTAAAGTGGAAATTGAACACACAGTCGTTGCGTTCATAGTCAGAATATGTGCCACTGTACAGCAACGTATAAAGAGGTTTCTTATAAATTAAATAAAGGCTGTGACTGAATCATGACAGTTGTGGGTTCGATCCCCATACGGGGGAATAAATCATTACTTACTAATACTTTCATTTCTTCGCTCTGGCACCAAGGCAAAAGCTTGGGGTTGATTTCTACTACTCAACACCACAAAATAATCGGCGGAAAGTGGGGAATGGGGAGTCTAGACATAAGGTTCCGTGAGCCTACCCTGCTACACGTAAGCAACAGCATGAAACTGAAAAAAAAACTGGAAAAAAATACATTACTTTACATTACTTTTTAAACTTTCACGATGTGCTATATAGTTCTATATTAACGCGAAAAATACGCGTTAATAGCAATGCTTATGTCACTTTTTATAAAAGTATCCATACATCGAGTTTATGTATTATTTATATATGTTTTTAGCTTCACGCTATATCTCGCACATAGCAAGGCCTGGGAACCTGAGAACGTAGTGTAAAGACACTCACTAGACCGCTTTACGACGTATTTCGATATGAGCGTACATAGTAGCGAAACTTAACGCCACGCTATGTTTATATTTTATTCGTGCTTTCTTTTATTATTTTCAAATAATTCAATAAGAAGAATTGCCTATCAATCATTTTACTTATCATGGGTTGACCTTCTACTGTGACGGAAAAGTCGATTGATGATCATAAAGAAACTCAAAATATGTCCTCATTTACATCATCATGTATGAGCACCAACCTATTTGTGACTATTTTATTTAAAAGGCATCTTCAAAGTATAAAAACATTATGATTTATACCTTAACATTAACGTTTCTTTTTGTATCTAATATATAATTTATTAAAAAGAAACTAAAAAAAACAGTTCAAAATATACTTATACCATATTTTTTCGGCTTCATTATTTTCCTATACATAGCAAGGTTCCTATGGTTCTTATCCCATATATTAAAAGAATGGAGTGTAAAGGCACTCTGTTCCATCCATTTCTTATTGGGAACGGAGTGTCTTAACGCTAGGTTCCCAGTTACCCTAGTTACTCCTCCTCTAGTTACCCTGTTATGTGTGAAATGCAGCGTGAAGCTAAAATAAGGTCAAGTGCGAGTACTCGCCACCGAGGTATATGAACAGATATAAGTTTATAATGTTTTTTTCTATGAAATATCTATATGTTTTATTAATTTATACTTTAAGTTCTCAGTTCGTGCCAAATTTCATTCCCACTCCACCACCCACTCCAGTCCATGGGAAGTACCTATAGGTTTTGTTTGTACGGCGCATTTCACATTAAATACAGAAAAATCGATGCATAAATTGCGTTAACTTAGATGAATGATATTTCTGTGCTTAAAGATACCATACAATTAAATATTCTATATTAATCTCAGCTTGAAATGAAAAGTTTCGAGATAAATGATCTTGACAGACGAATAACATGATCCTATATGGGTTCTCTTTTTACCTTTTGAGATACGAAACCCTAAAAAGAAAAGAAATCAAGCGCGCCACCATTGCATGTACAGTCACATGCTATATATCTACTAAATAGTTACCTTCAATAAAATAACAACTATTTAAATTGTATACAATGTAAGGAAATTATCCAATAAAAACTCAATAAAACCAGTGCAGTACCAGTTTTAAGAAAAAATAACTGCATTTTAATAGAATAATAGATTTATTAATATCTTTATTATCGAGGAAAGACCTTAGGCTTTACTTTAAATAATCTCCGTGTGACCTTAGACGGTTATCGGACTGAATGCAACAAGGTAATACTAGATCTCTTGATTTGTTTGAAGCCAGTCGTGGCGCAGGGCATAGAGTGTGACTGAAACACACTTGGTTGTACGTTCGATCCTCGCTCGAGGAAATGTATATT
>DWGR01000704.1:0-19986 GCA_018247715.1 Heliconius burneyi | reverse complement strand
TTATTATAAAATATAATTTCTAAGAATTGAATATGATCATACTATTTGTATTCAAATATATTTGATATCTTAATTTGCTTTAAGCAGTGAAATCTCCTTATTCTTTTATTGCAGGTTATATTTATTTTGCACGTAATAATAGACCTATGGAAAGTTGTTTTTATATCCTATTATTTTTTAACATTAAAGAAGCAAAGGAAATCTTCGTCAAATGTCAAACGTCAATCTCGTTATTTTCGAATCTATAAAACGTTTTAGAGACTTTTCCTCCATTGAAATAAATAAAAATTAAAGACGCTTTGGTTTTATAATTTTAGAAAGTTCATATATGAGTACTAGCAACGTGCCAGTGGCTTCGTCCGCTTGAACTACATGATTATTCATTTAATAAATAGAAATGACTGAGAGCGATTTGTGTTGATGTCAACACTAATTTAATTTAGTCGTTCAGAAACTCAATTATTGCTTTGGGTAAGGATTTTTAATATTATTTGTAAAATAACTGTAACGATTGCATATTACCAAAAAAAAAAACAAATCGAATCGAACTCAAAATAATGAAATGAATGGAATATTGAATCGAAAATATTTAATTGAGAACCTCCTCCTTGTTTTGAAAGTCGGTTAAAAATACAGATTTATCACAATCACATACAGATCTATTATAAGCTTAAGTATAGATATGGATTTCTTTATATTTGCAGGGAAATTAATGCCTTGAGTTCATTCAAATGCCTATAACTTTTTTTTTAATAAACCGATTTTGATAAAACAAACGATGTTAAGTTAAAACAAAGCAATTGGAGGAATATTATTGTAAATCAGTTCAATACTTTTCAGTCAAAAATATTAAATGTACAAACAAAATATTTTTACTGTTTTATTATATATATATATATATATATATATATATATATATATATATATATAACGCATATTAATACTTTTGAATTGTTCATCGGAAATTATATATTCTGAATATTACTAACCGAATTTGCTTTGCTTTTATTATATTTTCTGAAAAGGTTAAAGATAGAGCCAGAAAAGCGTACAAAGTTGTTTGTGGTGAAGAAGCTCGTTACGTTTCTGCTTTCCCAATTTAAGGTTGGATACTTCTACTTTACATTGGAAATATTTCACCGCAGATAAAGTATCAGTTTTGTTAGTACGCCACCCGAGACCGTTTGTGGTTTGGTCGAGTACCGGTGTACTCGCGATATATAGTCGTCTGAATCTAATGTTACCGTAGTTTGGAGTATTCCTACATGTAAAATTATATAGATACTACCATTTTGAATACTTCGTGCTTAAAATTTCATATTTTTATTTATTTATGTGTTATTTATTTATAAGGGTTTGTTTATCCTCTAATTGTAAATATTTTTTGACTGTATGTCAAAAAATATTTACAATTACTATGTAGAAGGGAAAAAGATTAATATGCATTACCAGATATTTGGAACGAAAATAAAGTAAAGAAACGACATTTATAAGCAGTTTAAAGAAAGTTTTTCTTTTTCCACATGCAACATTAGGGTAAATCTTCAAAGGAAATGCAGGTAGTTTAATGAACTCAGACCATGTTAGGATGTGGTTCTAAAGTGCTTCCGGGGATAACGCTTGAAGTAATCTCAAGCCTCCTTAAGTCTACAAACATAGGTTATGAAATATACCTTCTTTACAAGTTTATGTGTGTCTTCGTGGAACACTTTGATGTTTAGAATGCCATGGCTTAGCAAAATGCTAGCTTGGACTTTATGTGCTTAAAGAGCAATATAAGTTTCTGAAAACATTTGAAAAAGGCGATGTACACAAATTAAAATAAGCCGCTCCCGACCTTCCCCCGATTTTTTTAAGTAATGATTGTTGGGTGGCGGAGCTCAACGCTGTGGTTTTAATCACTACCAAAGCAAGGAAATCAAAATATTACTCATTAAATTTCTTCGAGTTGGGATAAGACAACGCACAACTTTGTCGCCTTTATAGACATACGCTTTTGCTTTTGCTAGTATATAAATTAATTATATATATCTTAATATCAAACAGTACACAATTCTTGTAATATAAGAATTCTTATATTCCAAACCTATAAAATAATATAACTGTAAGTAACTATACTACTCTATATCCGTTGCGGGTTCTTAAGGGTCACGGAAATGGTCAATTGCAATTGAGTCAAGTTACCTCAATCACGTAAATAGACGCTACTTAATGGAAAGATTGATCGTTTACAGATGATATCGGAGAAAATGCTATAAAATCGATGGAAACGACCAAGACAGTGTGTAATTGGCGATAATGGGTGCTAGCCCAACAAAATACATGTTTTTTATTTATGATTTTTTTGTAGTTGAGGCTAGTAGTAGTGTATAGTGCACGAAGTGTCACTGTAAACGTGACAGGTTGTGGGTTCGAGTTATTTATTCAAAATTTTGACTTCAACACTTCTAAAATTCGGTGGAACATGTGGACAGGAGTGTCTTGACACTAGGTTTCGTTAAATACGAGTAACGATACTTGGTTTGTTTGGTTTTGCTACTTTTATATAATATAGGCTTTTATGAGGCCGTCGTGGGGGTGCGGCACAAGGGTACGACTGTAACGCGACGGTTGTGGGTTCGATCCCCTATACGAGGAAGTGAAATATTTGTTTTCGTTAACATATTTCCATTTCTTCGTTCTGGTGTAAAAGCAAAGCGCAGCGTTGAGTTTTGCCACTCAACACGCAATAACTCCAGAATTCGACAGATTGCGGGGAACCGAGTGTCCTAACACTAAGTTCCCTTTGCCTATTTTGCTGTGTGTAGGCGTGTGTGTGTGCAACGTGGTAACAGTTTGGGTTCATCTCTCGATACGACAATGAGTAAATGTAAAAGAAATTTATCAAAAGCTTTCATATCAAAATAATTAAATAATTGTTACTGCTAAAATACGAAACATTTAATGATTTAAAAATAACTAGCACAACTTATAATAATGAACATTGAAAATTGTTGTTTGAAGCATTTACCTACATGCGTAACTATTCGACAACTCAATAAATTGCAGCAACAGGAAGTAAACTGAAAATGCTTTTAGTAATAAATTTGTCTGTGTACTATCTATTTTAAGCATAAACATATCTATAAAAATATGTTTTAAGTATTTTCACTGTGGTGTTAGCACTGTGATTTTCGCAGTAAGGAGTCCCATTAAAATCGATTCAGCTGTTCCGGAGACTAGTGACAAAGACAGAGAGATGAAAAATTTGTTTGTTTGTGTTTTAGTATCGTTAACAAACAGTTATTTTAAAATTAAATTTTATATGTACATAAAAGTAAATAAAAAATAAAATTAAATCAGCTTCACGCTGTATCCCGCACAAGAGGGTAGGCAGGTCCTCGAGTGGGGATCGAACCCACAACTACTGACTGACAAATATTGTAAATATAATTCTAAATTCCAAGTAAAACTAATTCTGTTGAAATTGACATTAAAACCTTCAGCTGCTTTAGAGTTAACAATCAACTTAGGGTTTTTAGGGGAATTAGATTGAATAATGGCTTTTGAGCTATTGTTCAGATCGATTTCTGTATACTTAGTAAATTTGCGTGCTTCGTGAAGAACGTGTGATTTTCAGAATTGTGTCGGAGCGAAGAATGGAAAATATTTAAAATATTAATTCATTCGCCATCACACCCTTGTGACCCTGCGTCACGACGGGCTCGGTATATTAATCTGATTTAATTATAATAATATATAATTAACTGGTTAAAATGTTCAACAATACGTTATTCCTATATTTAAAATACTGAAGCCGTAAAATAAATATGACCTAATAAGACGAGGTTAATGCGAATAATGAGAGCTAAGCGGGCAAAGTTAATTCATTCCGCGGCGTCGCCCACAGGCCGCTCGGAGAGTCGACCAGACGGGTCATAAGCAATATTTTATATTCTCCCCTTTAGATGAAATTAAGCCTCTAACGTGACTCGATTTGGAACGGTTTCAAAATTAACTATAATGTGAGCACTACGATATACGTAATTGCCATTTATATTTCGTAACTTTTTTTATGTAGTTATTACGGTATTGCATTTATTAAATAAATATATTATGTATTAAAATATTATTTGTATTTTTGAGGTGAGCCATGGCGCAGCAGTACAGACGTACGTAGAGTGGTTGTGAGATGTGGCAGGTTCGATATCCACTCGGGGATATGAAATTTTTGGTATTTAAATTTCCTCGTCCTGCTAAGGAGGAGGGCGCAGCGTTGAAAATCCACACTCAACACGCAATGGCTCCAGAATTCGGCTGAATGTGGAGAAAGGTGTATCTTAGTCCTGGTAAGGAGGAGGGCGCAGCGTTGAAAATCCACACTCAACACGCAATGGCTCCAGAATTCGGCTGAATGTGGAGAAAGGTGTATCATAGTCCTGGTAAGGAGGAGGGCGCAGCGTTGAAAATCCACACTCAACACGCAATGGCTCCAGAATTCGGCTGAATGTGGAGAAAGGTGTATCATAACACTAGGTCCCCAGGTTCTCTGTGACTACCCCGCTTAATTTTTTAATACAGCGTGAAGCTAAAAAAAATTATAACGTCAGTAAGTCGAGCGCCTCGAACCGTCCGTCATCTGTACACCAGAGTGGTCCGTTCGTTTTGAGGATAGTGTCTTATTGTACATGTGAACGTTATAGTTGTGGGTTCGATGACCACGTTAGGAAATTACTATATTAAATTTATCTCAATTTTCCTGGTCTAGTACGACAAATTGTAACTCAAGCCGCAATGTCTCAAAATCATTATAAAATTAGGTTATTTCTATTATTCTATATGCGGGAGATCTATGAACGTTTCATACATTATGTTACATAATTGCATGTATATTAGAATAAAGTTTTCTATACTAAAGTGAACAGATATAAATAAAATTGAAGTGTCTGTCTGTGATTCCAAATTACTGTGTTTTTTTCATGTGCACATTATTTATTTAACACACAATTTTTAAATTTGCGAGTTAGTCCGGGCTAATCTACACAATAGCTAAATCAATTTTAATGCAACTTACACCGAAAGTTTTTAAGTTATTAGACTATTCTTAATCCTGGAATTCTCACAGGATCGGAATTTACTCGGAAAAAACTGCGTTTGCTACCGCTTACACGTGATACAGTTAAATTTTTCTATTAAATACGACAATTATTTGCGAACAAAATAAAATAAATTATCAAAAGATGTAAACACCGATTTAACATATTTATTTAGTATTAAAATCATTAATAATTTACTACTATATACTATATATTCAAGAGGGCAAAGCCGCGTGTGGGACATTAGTAAATACACATACTTAGTACACTATGTACTATTATGATGTATGTATCTATATACATGTATTGAAATTCGATTAATCAATTTGGTAATTGATATTGAGCAAAGCACTGTACACGTGATATCTGTACCGTTATATGCGGAATCCCGGCGGGTTCACCACTTACCGATTCGAATCCACGGTAAGTAACGAATACAATGCCACTCATAGTTGTTACTTTTGAAAATGTTGTATTTTTACAAAACTTTCAGTACTTTCTTTATTTAGGTCAATAGGAAAGTATAGTGAATAAGAAAGGTCTTTTTGTTTTTCACAAAATATTTTGCTTTTATCATAATAGTACTTACTTAACGATAGTGACAATTCAGATAAAATTTTGCGAAATTGTTAACTTTAAATCTTTAAAACATCTTGAGTGCTTTATTATATGATGAACCAGATAAGTCGTAGTACAGACAATCTATGAAATGTATTAAGGAGCCACACAAGTAAGTATGGCTTATATAAGTAGTAAATTATAAATAATCTAAGCTATTATAGTAAGCTAATATAAAATATTTTATATTAATTTTTAACTTTCTTTATTATACCTAGCTTAGGCACTTTTCTCTACTTTTCGAGACATTTATGTCGAATTTTCACGCCAATGCATGTTTAGTGGCGAAGCTCAACATTTGAATGTACAATAAAGAAATATCTATAAAAAACCCAACCAGAGACCAGTCGTGGCGCCAGGGGCACAAAGTGTGACTGTAAACGCGAGTTGTTAAGGTTATGATTTCTACTTGAGGAAGTGACATATTTATTTAAATGTATATTTTCATTACTTTACTCTGGTGTCGAGGCAAAAGCGGGGCGTTAAGTTCTGGTACTCAACATGCAATACCTCCAGAATTCGGCGGAGAGTGGGAAACTGAAGGTCTTAACACTAGGTTTTTACTGCTTTGCTTACCCAGCTGTGCGCGGGATATAGCGTGAAGCTGATATTTTTTTAACTATCTAAAAAAAAATTATAAAATATTTTTGATTGTTCACAAATTTGAAATGTGTATATCAATTATATAACCAAACACGTTCGTATCTAACCTGTTTTGTTGTACTCGTACTCAGTTGTAACAATAAATACCACCCTCCACGACTCGCGATCATGTAATTGCAGGAATGACTTGTTTCTATTCCTTAATTACCAAGTAACATAATAATCTGTATTCAGGTAGCAAGCTCCACACAAATATTGGATCCTGATGTAATTACTGAGGTTAATATTTACTAGTAAACGCTAGCAACTACTTAATTACTGTCGAATGTGTCGAATAAGTTGCGCGCCATACGATACGTATGGCTGGGACAAGGTGTTTGATGATGTCGATGTGAGAGTGCGAAAAGATTACTTTGTTTTTTATTTTTATTATAAAAAAAATTAAAAATTAGCTTCACGCACATCCTGCACACAGCAGGGTACGTAGAAGGAACCTAGTGTTAAGTCCGTTAAATACTACGTTCCACGTTCCATTTTTATTATAATTTTTACTAAAGCTATTAATTGTAATATATGCATATATATTTATATGTTCATATAAACAAATGTATGTTACATTTTAATAAAGCGAAATATGTTAAATTTATTCTGTAAAGCTAAATTGCTTGAAAGAAAATAATATTCCAATCATTTTATCTAATATATCATTGCAAAGAAAATTCGAGTCAATTCTTTTTCAGTGCAAACTTATTTTCTCAATCATGACAAGTTTTAATTTTTAACAAATGAACTGTAAAACGCGCAGAAAAGTTTTTTAATGAAAATATCCGAGAAGTTTGTGAGCAACGCAAACGGCTTCTTGAAAGAGTAAAAACTTAATTTCTTTCAGTGTTTTCTTAGTAAACTCGAGCGCTGCTGTTGTAAAACTTAAAATATCTGTTTTACCTTTTAGTAGTTAATTTGAACGAGTCTTTAGTATGGTTTGTGTAATAAATGTACATAAATTATGTTTAATATTTGCATTTACATTTATAAAATGAATATTTTTTATTCAATTTGAATGTTACAAGAGCTTATGAGACATAAAATGTCAGTAATGCCAGTCGTACAGGAAGCTACCGCGGATTCCGAAGGCAGTTCTACTGAGAAGAGCCGGAACGAAACCGAACAGTTATTTTTTTTATAAAAAAAATTTGAACAAATAAAATTCAAGTGTTTGTGATTTTTAAATAACTGATATACCGAAATACTAAAACACAAACCAACAATTTTAATATTTTTATGTATTTATGGGCCTTTCACTCTCCTTCCCTCCCTCTCCTCCATAAGCACCTCTAGCCTTCAGGATTGTTGAGCAACGTATAGGATTTTTTTATTATGGAATTCCCGGGGGGTCAAGTGGTATGCGCTTATTGACCGCCTACCTAGATAGATATGAGCTAACTTAACATTTTCCAGTTAAAACCAACGAATATTAAGAGAAAAATTAAAGAAAAACCGGAACGATTTTAATAACGATTTATTGTGTGTGTAATAGTGTATTTAATAACCATACTAAGACAATCAATTAATTTTACTAAATATACTTAAGCAATGTTAAATAAATATTCGAATGGCTCAAGAGGACGAAACCGCATGGAAATCGCTAGTTTACAACATAAAACATTAAAAAAAATCAGCTTCACACTGTATGCCACACTCAACACGCTAGGCAGAAGAATCCTAGTATTAAGCTTAAGCAAAGATATAAAAAAATAAACCATTTCTACGAGTGGAGTCAAACCCACAACCAATTGCATTGACAGTCTCACTTTGTGCCGCTGCGCCACTACTGGTCTCAGTTCACTCTGCCTACTCTTAAAGTTTAAAATATAATTTGCAATAAATATATAACAGTCGCTTGCTTCTCGAGTAAACATCAACAGCATTTAATCCGACGCAGTAATATTATTATACATTTACATTTTATATTTAAATAGCTTAAATGGCAAATATAAAATCACTTGTGGAACTTTATTTTACATGTGAATGCCTTAGTGACATTAAAAATATTCAAAATAAAAAATATTAAATAATAACATATATAGCTATTGTTATAAAAGATGTAAGATGATATGCAATGTGATGATAAAACCAATGAAAAACAAAAGTGATTTTAAAAAATTAAGGTGATTGATAACTGATTTGATACTAATATTAAGTCTCCTTAAGCTTACATTAACGTAATACTTATTTTTCCTTCAATTTTCCGTTGAATTTTCGATACGTTGCGTGTTGAGTGGCGGGATTCAACGCCGCGCTTTGGTTGTTACCAGGGCGAAGAAATGAAAGTATTAATAAATATTCGTTTTTACTCTGACTGGCAATGAAACCCGCTACCGTTGCGCTTACAGTCAAAGGCTTTGCCTTTGCACCATGACGGCCTCTTATAACTTGGCTCCATTAACTTGACTTATACATATAATTAGGTAGCTTTAAAACTACTAAAGTCGGTATAATATATTATATGTACTAGTATAGATGGTATTAACGGGGATTCATATTGAAGTGTCGGTTGTCATTACAATATTAATTATATATATATATATATATATATATATATATATATATATATATATATATATATATTAATATTAGTATTCTTAAAATATCAGGGCTTCGTATTCTTTGGCTCATGTTATAGAAAAATTTATTTGAAAATGTTAAAAATATTTAATTAATAGAATTTCGTCTTGCTAAATAATTATTTTAAGAAATTTAATAAAGAAATTCGTATAATCTGCCTACACTGCTCTCAGCATAAATAAGCTGTAAAAAGCGTTAAAAAATTGCTAAATTCTCTGCCCCATACTGACAGCGACAGATGAAAACAAAACAAAAAGATTTCTATTATCAATACAATGGAATCTTGTTAATAAATATGAAAAATTCTGTTTATAATTAGTCATTTTGTAAGTAAAATTAATATCACTTTTATGAGAAATTTTACCTTGTAAATAAATTTATAGATGTAAAATTTCGAATTCCAGATTTGTTTACAATTTATTCTAAGGAGTACTTCATATGTTCAACTTCTTTCTGTTAATGTGCTTATTGGAAATAACTTTCTTATCATTTCAAACAACTTCCTCTTGTGTTTCGCATTAAATTAACACGGTGTATATGCTTCGTAAGATAGATCTGTTTATCATTATATTTAATTTCCCAGCATCACAGAGGGACTCAGTGTTATTATACTGCGTTCCTTACTTTACGAATTAGCGCGTTAAGTAGCGGAACTGAACGCAGAACCTCAACACCAGATCAAAGAAATTAAAATATTAAGATTTTAATTTCTTCAAGCGGGAATCGAACCCACTACCTGAAGCATTTACAGTCACTTGCTTGTGCCTCTGCGCCATGATTGGCCTCAAAATATTTTTACTTAAAAAAATTTATCCTTCATAAAAGATAAAGGTACCTAAAATATATTATCAAGACTTATTCCTGAAACTTATAGTTAAAATATTACGACCATCCAATATCGAAGGATGAAATCTTTAATCCGAGATATGACTTTTACGTGAATTTTGGGGTAAATTTTGCGGCTCGGACAGAGATAGATAACTGAAATGGCTTTTGTATGGGAAGTAAATCAAGGCCGTAACATATAACGATTTTGACAGGCAATTTATATTTATTAATAATTCTCTAAAACATTTGTTTTTATCTACAAATCAATTTATTACCTTATATTAATTATAGTAAAGAGTGAAAAAAAATTAATATGATTTAAATAGCTTCACGCTGCATCCCGCTCACAGCAGAGTAGGCATAGACAACTTAGTGTTACGGTCTGTTCCCTATTTTCCGCCGAATTCCAGATGCATTGCGTATTGAATGGCGGAACTCAACGTGGCCCTACAGCAGAGCGAAAAAAGGAAAATATTTAATATATAAATTGATCGAGTAGGGATCGAATCCACAACCCGTTGCGTTTACAGCTACACACTTGTGCCCTTGCGTCGCGACTAGAATAATATGATTATTAACAAATTTAAAGTGTTATTCCATAATTAAGAAAGAAAAATACTTATTTAGAAAACGCAACGAATTTCTTTCAGAGAACGTATGGCTCAGTGGTCACAGCGCCTGGTCGGTTTCCAGAAGGCGCGGGTTCGAGTCTTACTACGATCAAATTTGTATACGTTGTCTAAATAAGTATAAGACCAATATACATAATCCATTTATCTGAATTGTAAACAGTAATAGTTATTTACCGAGTACGATTTATACAACAGCAACATAACTCCGAATAAATCTACTTAGCAAATGCGTCCAGTAAAATAGCACAGCGTAGTCAATCGGATTTGTGTGTATATTGATACTTCTTGCGGGTCGTTCGGGAAACGGATGACACTATTTGGTTTTGCCATAAAAACTTATTATATGCCTCTTGCTGAATATAAATATGTATTACAAAATACAGAGCTTAGGACTCTCGAATTTTGTTATTATTTCAATTTAGTTGTTTTTTTTGTAATAAAAAAAAAATAATCATCTTCACGCTGAATCCCACTTATAGCAGGATATCCAGAAGGACTCTAGCGTTAAGAGATTTCGTTCCAGCGGAACTATGCGATGAGCTATTGCCTTGTTGTGTCAGCGAAAAATTTAAATATTATTAAGTTATAATTCATCACCTCGAGAGGGGGTTGAACTCACAAGCGTTGCGTTACAGTCACACTTTTGTGTCACTGCGCCAAAACGGCCAGACAGCAATTTTCGTAGTAAATTGTATTAATACTAAACCAAAAATATTGTATTTCAATATTTCACACAGGACCGATTTTCACTTTTTTGTTGCTTGGCTTTTATAGTTTCCGGTTTCCGTGGTGTACACCTAAAAACCGTTACTATAATACATACATACACACAAATGTTGTACGTGTAGGTAGGTACGTAAAAACATTCAAACATAATTAATGTTTCTATAATCAATGCTTCAAATTGAATTATTAACATTAATTATTTACGTTTTAAATTGAGCTTTCGAAATAAATTCGTGGATTTGCGCGAGTACTATAAAATAATCCGGTTACCGTAAAACGCAGTAAGCGTAAGCGTGGCGTGAGCTTGA
This sequence comes from Heliconius burneyi, assembly GCA_018247715.1. NCBI lineage: Eukaryota > Metazoa > Arthropoda > Insecta > Lepidoptera > Nymphalidae > Heliconius > Heliconius burneyi. The sequence continues at coordinate 8,571 of DWGR01000704.1, read as the reverse complement.
AAGGGTAAACAAATAAATAACAAGTGAGCTCTATGGAGAGACTCATTTTCTCCATTTCGGCTTACGCAACAATTAATTAGTTAATCTTCCTATCTTTAAAACATTCAAAATATTGACTTTTTTTTTCAATTTAAAGCATTATTTATTGTACTAATTGTATAATTCAGCGGCTAGTGGTGGTGCGAAAGCTAGTAAGCTAGTAAACGCGATAGCTTGTGGGTTTGATTCCTACGCAAAGAATTGAAATATTTTTATTTTTTCGCTCTGTCGACGCAAAACGCGATATTGAGTTTCACCACTCAACATGTTATGCCTCCAGAATACAGAGGAAAGTGGGGAGCGGAGTGTCTTATCACTAGATTCCTTCTGTCTACTCTGCTACTTGTGGGATAAAACGTGAAACTGTACGAAACTTGAATAATTTTAGTGTAAAATTGTAATGTGATGCGATTGTGACTACCAATTCAATTAAAGATTATAAATGTACCGATTGTACTACTGTTAGTTAATTTTATTTCTCTATATACTGTTCACCACTCTACATATGTATTTGCGCTGAATGTGAAAGGAATATTTGTCAATAACTCTACCCAGAACCAATAACTGAGGTGTCGCACCACAAAAATCAGCGATATTCCCTATGAATGCTTGATTCACACTATCTCATATCGTATCGTCATCGCACATTGATATTTGACTCTTCCAATATTAATGTATATTACGAATGAGAGCTTGAATATTACTTTTTACATACAGATTGCTTCTCTAGATTACAATACAGATATTATGTAAATTTTAATATGTAATGTTAATTTTAAAGAAAATATATACAGCCGACAACTTTACTATTAATTGTATATTATTTTTCATTATTTTAATACAATTATGAAAACGGAAAAAAACATTATGTGTATAAATATATTTCTCATATATGATTATTATTTCGAAAGACTAACAAAAACGTGACGATAAGCGGCCTCCCACTACGACATACAACAAAGAGATTAGGGACTGCAAAAACCGGATTACAAGCGGCGTTCAATGTTTATCCACCTCGCTATCGCTATGAACTAATTTACTGTAAAGTTTTATTCTATAATTTAATAATGTATTAAACTTATAATTAAGTCATGAGAGGTTATTAATAGTAAAAACAATAATATCAGTGTCATTTTGCTGTTGAAAGTGTTAATAGACTTGCGGTCTAATCGTGTACAATATTTTTTTATGGTTTTTCAGCTTCCAGCTGTAAGGTTTTATATGGCAAAATTCCATGGATAAAAATCAAATGGCTATCATCGGCAGCGAGACGTCATGGGACGTGTATATCCTTCTGATATTATCCTTCTGATAGGCAGTTGTGCTCGTGAAGGAGTCGGCGGAACGGGCCGAGGGCGGCTTCTGCCGAACTTGCCATCCGCCGCGAGAGGGCAGGTCAGCCGCGTCCTAATGAGCCAGAGGGAGGTCAGCTTGGGGAAGCTGATCGTCTACTAATCTGGCCTGAGTAGGTGTGCGCAGGTTGCTCCCGCGCGCTATTCCGCGCAGACCGTAGAGGGTGAACTACACACCCTTGACTCGGCGACGGCAGGCTTCCACCGCCGCGTTCCGTGGAAGACCTCGGGTCCTCGGACCCCGTATCTCGCGGCCAGCGACGGACGGCCTGCCAGTCGGCGAGTCCCATATAACCCCTGGGGCCAGTATCCGTAAAAGGATTTCCTTACGATAAAAAACAAAATATTAATAAATGATATTTTTTAACTATGTACATATATTGAGTCTACTGTAGTCGTTTTTAGACTCTATCATGAGTTTTTGCGTTTGACAGTGTCGGTCCACTAAGTGTCGATAGATTATAATCGCGCTTAGCGAAGGCGTAATTTTGTAGTCTTACGGTGAAATACAAGTATACGTCACAAACTAGGGATTTTATCAAATGTTCAAAATTTTATGCTAGTATATTAATTGACTTACAATGTTCAGTTCGTATACACATTGCACGTTTCCAGCTTTTTATTTGGTTCGACACTCTTGTGCGTGTGTGTTACGCAATATTATATGTTAGTAAACAGTGTACAGAATCTTAAGGAAATATAAACAAACAGTAATACTTACATATTTGAAAATAAATAAAACTACATAATCTAAAGCAATCAAATTAGATTTTCTTGTTAAGCTCAATCTGTAAAAGACTACTTTATATTCTGTCTGTATGCAAAAGCTAGCTTTAGTAGTGGCGAGGAAAATTGTTCACATTTGCCTCGTATGACCAACACTATGAAACTAATTTAGAATTTTAATTTGCTGACTTTTACCCTCGGCTACAATTTTCTCATCTAATATTGGAAAAGTTTAAAATGCAATTAACGATTTTATATACGAGTATATATAAAACTTTTCAACACAGCTAACTTCGTATAGAAAATACACCAATTTGTATAGAACGCTAACGTTTATGACGCTGCTTCGCTTTACTCTCTCGAGTTGGTTATATTTTATTTGTATTTTTATTTGATTTTAAACATGAAATCTTATACTTTTATTTTCTTAGCTAAATAAAATGAATGTTATACATATGGATATATGCGGAACATTCATTTAATGTGACCATTTTATGTGGATTTATGGGTATGTGTCCGTTTGCTTATGCAGGTATAATTTAAAAGTTATATAACTTACAAGTCATTATTATATAATAAAATATTTATTTATCATTGAGTTAAAAACCGACTGGTTGTGGGTTCGATCCTCGCTGGAGGAGAGGAAATATTAATTATAATTAATATTGCCATTTCTACGCTTTAGTGTCGTCGTTCTACCCGCAATGCCTCTAAAATTCGGCAGAAAGTGAAGAACAGAGTGTCTAATACTAGGTTCCCTCTGCCTACCCTGCTGTGTGCGGGATTCAGCGTGAAGCAAATTTTTTTTGATGTTAAAAAACTTTATAATAACAAATATCTTAATATATTAATATGAACTGTTTTCTTTATTTTCCCGAACAAATGAATGTGAAAAATCACATTTCTCGAACAGCAGTCAAGCGTAATATGTAAGTGCTACTGGAATATGGCATGGGTGAGTAAGCTGCCTACCGCTTGTATTTTGATTAGTTAGCCCGAACCAATATACTAAAAGTAAAAAAAGCTGGTTGTGGCGTAGGGCCCAGGCGTGTGCGCTGTAAAAGCGATAGCTTGTGGGTTCGATTCCCTGTCGAGGAAACGAATAATTTAATATTTATAAATAAAAAATATTAAGATGAAGTATCGTTCCCAACTTTTTGCCTCATTAGGCAAAAAGAGGCGTTGATTTTCGCTAATCCAATATCTCCAGAGTTAGGCGAAAAGTTAGGATCGATACTTCATCTTAATGGGGACGGAGTGTCTTAACATTAGATTCCCAGGTTCTCTCTGCCTACCATGCTATGTGTGGTATACAGCGTGAAAAAAATGTAATGTCGATGAAATTTTATATAAATTATATACATTTTTACACACAATATATATTTTCAATCTGCTTACTATTGAACAACTTATGTACAAAAAAGTAAATATAAAAGTGCGGTTTGAAATTCAATTTATACCAAAATTATGAATAGAGAATATGTGGTTATCCATATATTTGCATTGTTTAATATTTTTTATATTTATTGAGATAGTCGTAGCGCAGCATCACAGTTTCTTAATAATGTCCTCTGTAAAGGTGACAGGTTTAATTCCCGGCAGGTGGAATAAATTAATCTTATTTCTTTATGAAATCGCGTTGTTTGGCTCTGCAATTGAACACGCAATGTCTTAGAATATTAGGCGAATCGAATCCGCAATCGCATTTACAGTCGCTCCCATGTGTCCACGATTAACGTCGGTTTTTTAACTTAACTTACATTAATTAGGAAAGCAAATTATACATTTAATAACTTATATAATTTTCCTTCTAACTCTAGTAAGAGAGTGGTGTATTATAATATGTACAGTCACAGAGTAAAGCTCACTCGTACAATGCGTGTAGAGTGTGAATGTTGTCCGCAAAAGCGTACTGCGTGAATAGTTTAAGTTTCACAGGGTATCATTTTGTATTTTGATTATTAAACAAATGTACCTTTCTACTCTCGAGTGGTGAGTGGTGATATTTTGCTTATGTTTTACTTGGAGTCGGAATGTTTTTAATACTTCACCTTTTAAATTTAAAAAATATATTAAAAATGAAATGGAAATGGAAATTTATAATTATTTGTTAATTGCTGGCATTTATGTAAAAGATAAATGATATTATATTGGTTTATTGAGGCGAGTTGTAGTACAAGCGTGTGAATGTAAACGTGTCAGGTTGTGAGTTCGATTTCCACTTGAGAAAATTGAATATTTAATATTTTCATTTATTAGGTCTAAGACGCAATAAGGGTAATATGACCAATGGGATAGTAGGCCCTTTTAAATAAAAAAAATAAATCAAACAAAAAATAAAATAAATACCTTATGCTATTCGCTAGTAAGTTTATAGTATTTAATTATATATTCAAGGAGCATACGAGCGAGGGCTTATAACGTTTCCGTTTTGTATAGGTGCCATGAGTATCTTACGCTACAAATCACACCCGGTGTTTCTAAGAGGAAAATTGAGATACTAGGAAGGCATTCTTCCATGGGTATATATCTTCTTGATATTCTTAGGACGCGAGGCATTTGTCTACGCGCTGATATTGTGATAATATGATATAATATTTCAAGATAAAGACGCTTTTTATATCGCGAAATTTTTGACGCCGGGATAACGACACCAATTTACGTGGCCACTGTCGTTTGAAGAGATTGTTTTAAATGACCGTCAATACGTTACAGACTTGGTCCTTTAGATGATATAATGAAGAGTAATAGGCTAAGTTTGAAAATTTTAAAGTTAAAATTTTCTTTATTTTGTGTAACACGAATAAAAATAACCTTGACTTCGCATATAGAAAAAACGTAGAGAGCAGCGACAGACTTTAGGTTGCAAATAGTATCTTCGTAAAATATCACTTGTGCCCTACAAATATCTTATTATTTTACGTACTACTTCCCACGGAAACGTAATATTGCCACACGAGTGGTTTGGTATGTCTTGTTCCTATTATAACAAACTTACTATGGACACCGATTTTGCAAGCATCTTATAAGTATTTTGATCATATATAAACATTATACTAATATTACTTGGTGACATATTTTTTGGAGTTCCGTTCCTTAAAAAGAAAATACTGATGACCCTTATAGGATTATTTTAATTTCCGTCTATCCGACTTTGTTCAAGAGCATTTATATCGAGATCTCGTGGACATGAAGCAGTTCAGTTTGTAGTTCATTTTTATACACAATGAGTGCATATGTCCACAAACTTAGATTTGTCAACTTTTCTAAGTTGTACTTGCCGCTGATCTACAATTCAGAAATTGATAGCCTCAGCGGGCGTGTCCGACTCGCACTTAGCCGGTAGTTTTGATTGATGATTAAGCATTGTTTTTAATTGTCATCTAAAAATATAAATTTTATTAAGAGGATTCGCATCAATAGTCCGTTAAATAGTTATAACGTAACAATAATTGCAGACCGCTGGAATTATTTTTCTTTCTCATTTAACAAGCGTAGTCGAAAGTTCGTGTCGCAAGCTTCACGCCCCGTATATCAAGGATTTAATTTTACCGTATATTTTTAATGTTATTTTTAAAAGAATGGTAATTTAAATTTTAAATATGTCCCAAAGTCTTTCTAAGTTTTACAATTTCTAAATAAAATGTTCATAAATAAAAATAATAATACATACGTCATTAGCACAGAATGTATGAACAATGACTCTCCGTATATTTACATATACTGTGTTTAACAGTTTCCCTTCCGGATGTTTCAGCTGTTAAATGATTTTGGTTTCACCGGAAACAATAAGTGCCAGTGAGTATGAAGAGGTGAACAAATAAATATGAAACCGCAATGCTTTGTGTTTGCAGCTCATTCTGTCGGTTTTTGGTTTGCGGCGAGTAGTAAATTACCTAATTTATTTTTAAATAATAGTTTAGCGTGCTACAAACGACAGTAGTAATAAAAATTTAAACTGATAAAACCATCGTGGTGCAGTGGGCAACTTCTTGGCTGTAAAAAGGCCCAAATCTGCTTTTTAAATTTAATATCATATATCCCTCGATTAAAAATGTGAGAAAAACGAGCTATCAAAATAATAAAGATAATCTTTAACACGAAAACAAGCATTTTAATCAAATTACAAGTTGTAATTTAATTATTTTGGATGACTTTAACTCGTATAACTGAAACTGGATATATCATGTGAAACCAACCAACCACATATTTTAATAGATAATTTATTTTCATTAAAATACTAAAAAAGAGCAATTTCGTAAATGTTTGATGTTTTACAATATTTATTTATTACCATTAAAGGTAAATATTATTTTAAAGAAGTTGTTGAAGTGTATATTTTACCAATGGATTACTCGAGTTTTCAAAGAAGACCTTCAATTTAGTACCATACAATGAATTCTACTAACACCCTATTAATATCAAAACTCTACATAAAATTACTTTTCGCTAACGTATGAAAAATTGTTTCTGGCCTGGATTTTCCGCTGACAGTGGAGTACCTCGGAGCGACCGTTTTGTATACTATCTTGTGCTACAAATCACACCTTGTGTCCCAACAAGGGGAAATGAAAACTGAGATACCGGAAAGCATTGTTCCGTAAAAATATATCTTCTTGATATTCTCAGCTGGGGTATATTCGGTAAACTCTGCTTAAATGTCAAGACAGATGGAGTAGTCTATCAGAAAATGTAAGCGTTTTGCAGTAAAACTATTTTATGTTTTGATTTTTTAAATTATTATTTTGTTCTTTATATGATTTTAATATAAGGCAATCTTACAAAATTAACCTACTTCAGGCGCGGCTACCTATAATTTGCCGACATTTCACACATCAAATGACAGTACAATATTTTAAACTTAACTAGTAAATACTTTAAATTATGTTTTTTGGTTAAATCTATAATTAGATAGATTAAAATCACTTAAAAAACAAAGATCCTCTCACGTAACTATTACGAATATAACAAGTTCAATAGATTATATAACGCCCAATAGACATATTTAGTTGCTTTTGCAAGAGATGGTAAGCGAATGGAATAGTGAACTGTGCACCGGACGGGTGCACATTAGCCCCGCTTTGTACAGGAATGACCCGCCCGCCCTATTTCACACTGCTCTGCGAATAAGCTGCTTCAAATCCAGCTGGACTTACTCAGTCTCTACACCCCAACGAGTTTTGGGCAGCGCTACATTAGATATTGTTTTAAACAAATTATTTTGAGCAACAGTTGAGAATACAGTATATTGGTGAAATATTATCATTTGTTCTATTATTTGCTTTAAGTTCATGTTTTATTCCACAAATATATATTACTTAGCATTCCTTCTATATATATTTTAGTTTATAAATTAATAAAATATACCGGTTAAATGCAAAAGTCGGTCATGATTATAGGTCTAGTGATTGGAAGGTTGCGTCCACTAATTTTGTATGAACCTACCTAATACCTAAAAATTTCCATTTTTTTAAATTTTTTGATAAAAGATATCTTGTAAGTTTATTCACTTCTTGCCAAATTTCGTAATTGCAGGTCTGTGGAAAATACTGCAAAAACAATGAATAAATGTAATTTTTTTGATAGCGTTAACTAAGAAGCCTAATTTTATGCGCTGCAAGGGATTATATCGTAGATCTGGATATTCAACGTTCTGTTTAACCTCATGAATCGATGATCCTATAAAGCATTATTTTGCTTTTTTTTTGTATTTATTTAGTTTGTCTTTATCTCTTAGAGATAAAGACAAACCTTTTTATTTAAAAAAAATTAAAGTCACTTGTATTACAGGTATTCTTCAGGTTTTCGCATAATAATGCACAAGCTCCAATGAGCTTACTTATAGTTTCCATGTTTCTATTCTAATATATTTATTTCTATTACGATATAATTCTTGGAGCGTTGCACGTTGAGTGGCATAACTCAAAGTCGCGCTTTGCCTCGTTACCAAAGCGGGGAAATGAAAATACTAAACCATTTAGTTTCTTCGAGTGGAAATCGAACCCACAACCGCTGCATTTTCTGTCTCACGTTTTGCTACATTTGGCCAACACTACATATTATCTAGAATAATATATAATAAAAAATGTCACCTAAGCTCATGTTTTATGTTTAAGGAAACCAGGTGCGGAGTCGAACAATTGCGACCAACATGCGTCCAATAAACTTTTATTTCTATATTTTTATTCACTCCCTATATGTATAGCCTTTACTGCGAGCTATATGGAATAGAATCAGAGTTGTGAGGTTTACAACAGGCTATGAATATAAAAGATTAAAAAAGGATAACTATATTTTATTTATCTAACTTACATTATAGTTAAAGACGAGAAAGGTGGTTTTCGGTAAACAACAAAAGATATTGAAGCTTCTATAATACAATAGAAGAGAAGTAAGTTACGAATCGGCAATATTATTTCAACTTTATTTTCCGCGCCAGCTTCGGAAGTTGTTA
>DWGR01000703.1:0-19992 GCA_018247715.1 Heliconius burneyi | reverse complement strand
TGGATCCGTTTCCGGCGCACACTTGAGAATAGAATGTATTAAGTTTCCTCGCCCTTAATAATGTGCTTAATGTGCAAATCTACAATTTTGCAAATGTGTGGGTATACGCTAAAACAATTGATTCAAGTTAAGCTAAATATCTGTTATATGTACGTATCTACTGTTATTTATTAAAAAATATAACAGTAGATACGTATATTTCACGAAAGAGGTCTTAATTTATTATTTACTTCACAACTTGTTTAAGTTATTACCGATTGTGGGTTCAATTACGTTTAAAATGTCACATAAATATTTGTTGGAATTAGGTAGAGATAGTACCTAAAGTAGAGTGAGGTTAGATTTAAATAACTAACGCTTTATAGTGTGTGCTAATCGTATCTTTTTTTAGTGTAACGCAGTATTGACAGCACGGTAGGTAGAGGAAACCTTGTGTAAGGTTCTCTCTTCGTTCGTTCTGCATTTTCCGTCGAATTTTCAAAGCATTGCGTGTTGAGTGTCAAAACTCAACGCCGCTCTTTTGCCCTGACACCAGAGCGAAGGAATGAAAATTAATAAATAATAATTAATTTCCCGTTTGGGAATCGAACCCGCAACCGTCCCGTTAAAGTCCCGCATTTGTGCCCTTGTACAACGACGACATTTAGAAAACGTAGCTTAAATAACACGGATATCAATGGATTACATACATACCCTTACGGACAAACTATTGTCATTCAATATGGCGGCATTCATATTTTTTAATTTTATAAGACCAAAACAAACGCAAGTATAGCTGGTGTCTGACAGTTCTCTATAAATAAGTAATTAATTTTATAAGGACAGTCACGTGGTCACCGCATGAGTGACGCTGATGAAAATTACCTTGGACATCGACAAGGGATAGGACCTTGTGTTTTATATAATCTATGTCTGACTAGCTGCTTTGGTAGGATTTTTTGGTTATTACCTTTTATATTAATAACTTGCATAATGTTTGAGGCCCATTGTGGCCCAAGGGAACAAGCGTGTGACTGTGAACGCGACAGGTTGTGCGTTCAATTCTTTGATCGCTCTGGTGGTGAAGCAAAAGCGCGGCGTTGAGTTTTGCCACTCAACACACAATGCCTTCAGAATTTGGCGGAAAAGTGGAGAACTAGAAAGCTAGGTTACCAGGTGCTCTCTAACCTACCCTGCTATATGCGGGATACAGCCTTAAGCTACAAAAAACATAATGTTTTACAAAAGACTGTTTATGTTTTAAATTTCTTAGTGTTTTTACATGCAACGTTTTACGGGACATATAAATTCATTAAGTCAATTGAGAATCTCCTTTTTTTAAGTGGGCTAGTAAAAATACGACGGCAAAAGGTTCAAATTTTCCTGCATCCACAATATATGATCTGACTCGGAGTGACTTCTAAAAAACTAAATAAGACTAAAACTATTAGTTTTATGAAAATTTTAGCTTACTACACCTAAAAACAATGACATTACAGTATAATATTACTTTAGGTAAATATATGAGGAACCCTCAACCCTCAGCTAAGATGTCATACGTCTATCGAACACAAACTAATTTGTCTTACAAGCTCCCGATGAAAGGATGTCCATTTACTTAGCATGGGACGATATGGGTCACCCTAAAGGGAAATTGGTATAAAATACTACATATATTTAGTAATTTGAACCTTAAAAAATTAAATGATTTCTTTTGTTCGATATATATTTTTTTTAGTTAGATATTATTTATTGAATATTTCAAAAGCACTATCGTCTTTTTTCATTTATTATTATTTTGTACAGTTAAACCGAAATTTTTTATTATATTTAAATATTATACCGATTTTAAATAACTATACCTCGATAGACTAAATATTCAGTTTACTTTTACGATTGCACAATGCTATTTGTAATTTAGAAATATTATAATTTATATATTCGCAATAGGAGGCCGTCGTAGTGCAAGGGCTCATATGGTTGTAAACGCGATGGTAGTGGGTTAGATTTCATACACTGGGAAAATAATTTATAATTTAGTAATATTTTCATTCGACGTTGAGTTCCGCCACTCAAAACGCCTCGGAAGTTCGTTGGTATATTGGGAACGGAGTTTTAAAATTAGGTTCCCTCTTCCTACTCTGTTATCCTGGATGAAACTGGAAAAAAATACGCAATAGACAAGAGTCAAAGATGATTTAGAAGGCTAAGACACTCTGTTCCCCAATTTCTGCCGAATTCTGGAAGCACTGCGTGTTGAGTGGCAGAACTCAACGCCGCGCAATTATTATTTAATGTTTTAAAATTAAATGGTAAAAGATAAAATAATAAAAAAAAATCATCACAATCGGTTCACCCAGTTAAAAGTTCTGAGGTAACAAACATAAAAAAAAAACAGCCGAATGGATAACCTCCTTTTCTTACAGAAGTCGGTTAAAAATTAGGATGCTATAACATATTTTAAAATTTTATTGTTAGACAATAAAATTAAAAAATAATAATGTATTTTTAAAAAACCATTTAAGACTTTGTTTTTTGTTTTAAACGCTTATAATAGGTATAGGGTATACCACGAAACCTTCTTGCAAGTGAACCCTCTATTCTGAGAGAGGACCCCTCTATTCATAACTGCTTGATGATATAGTTATATATAGATAGATATCTATATGTTGAACGTCTTGTCTCGTAGTCGTAGCAGACGAACTAATTTGTTTTACGAGCTTTGGGTGGACGTTTAAATACTTGGGACGATGTGGACTGCAATGATGGCAGTGGATATCAATGTTAGTAGAGGTAATTGGTAGAAATCGCAATTTCTTATACTATACATTGGTAGGTACATTTTGTTTTGAATATATTTTTGTGTTTTCAAGGTTTTTCTCGAAAATTCGCTGTCATAATTCGCCAAAGCAAGGAGTTGATCACATTGATGATATATTTTTTTATATCTATTCAGTAAAATTTGTAACAATTTCGATAATTTCTAATTAAAATCTATTTTTTCTAAATTTTGACAGACATTTTATTTTTATAACTACTATTGAATTTTTTTTTAAGTTTATTGTACTGTTATAAAAATATCTCGTCATAAATGTACACCTACCTAGGTATATAGCGATGTAAATGACGTACCTTTAACTATTCGTAGTTCTTAAATTATAAATAATTTATGATATTTAGAACAAATATAGGCGGGAATGTGACGTTAATGTTGACAAATGACTGCAAGATTTTTTTTAGCTTCACGCTGTATCCCGCACATAGCAGGGTAGACAGGGAGAACCTAGTGTTAAGACACTCCGTTCCCTTTCTGCCGAAGTCTGGAGGCATTGCGTGTTGAGTGGCAGACCTCAACGCCGCGCTTTGCCTTGACACCAGAGCGAAGAAAATGGAAATATAAACGTATATAAATATTTCACTTCTTCGAGTGGCGATCGAACCCACAACCAGTCGATTTTGCAGCGCACGAAGTCACACTCTTGTGCCGCTGCGCCACGACGGCCTCATATTTTGATTGCTTAAAAAAAATTAAAATTTTATAATTTGAATAGATTGAATAGACTAAAAAATTTACTTTATTATAATTAAAAGATAGTTGATTAACTATGTTAGACTTCTTTATATAATTTCAGGTGAATTTAATAATAATGAGCTTCTAAGCACTCTTTACATTGCTTCATGTTTACATCAGCCCGGCTAGCTCAGTCGGTAGAGCATGAGACTCTTAATCTCAGGGTCGTGGGTTCGAGCCCCACGTTGGGCGAAAGAGTTTTTTAGTCTTTGTTACCTTTTCTTTATTATTAATTTTTCAATATCTTATTTTATTGTTGTATTTACCTTTATTATTCAGTTTTCATAATTTTTTTTGAGGTTTCTTATTTTGTTTTTTGCTGGTCATAGTTATGAAAAAAAAAAAACATGTGCTTATGTTTTATTTCTTCGCGCAAATTAATGATTAAAATTTATATAAAGTATATTTTTAATCTAAACTAATTAGAATAAGCATTCTATAACTAATATTGAAATAGGTAGAACAGATAAAATATATTGAAATATAAAGTACAGTACCTATATAATATTTAACAAAAAATATAATATAAAAGATATATATTTTTAAATTATATAAACAAATAATGAAACAAGCAAAATCAACATAAAAAATGAACTTTTTTACCATTTCAATATATTAAATTCCAATACATCATATAATCAGTTATGAGTCCCCATCAGGTCCGCGACCAAGGGGCGGGGGGCGGCGCTTCCGCCGGAAACACTTCACCGTGCTGTGATTGCACCCCTAATCACATTCACCACCATCAAGACGACGGAAATTTGTCGAGATTGATTACTTACAAGGATCTCTATACGTTAATTTAAATTATGTATTAATTAATGTTTCTATTTAGCTCGGCGTTGAGTTCCGCCACTCAACGCGATTGCGTGAAAGAAAATGAAAGTATTAATAAATAAGAATTCATTCCCTCGAGTGGGGATCGAACCCACAACCATCGCGTTACTGTGACACCCTTGTGCCACTGCGTCATGACGGCCTCAAAAATTATTTACTTTAGTTATTTATATCTATAAGTAGATTGAGAAATAAATAAATATGATGTTACGCTGTAAATAATGTACCATTGCTTTGATGTAAGATGCAATTTAATGGTAGAAAGAGGAAAAAGATCCGGTGTTTTAAAATTTAGGGGCCGCTTAGTCTTCGACGTTGATCATGGTATATGAAAGATATTTCTCATTATACTCTTCAAAAATTGCAGCTTGATGCTGGTACACTGAGAGGTCCGTATTTATAAATCGCTCTCAAATCAAGTGAAGTTGAGATAAAATATAAATTAATATAATTTATGAATGAAAACAGCATCTCGAGATCGAACTCAGACTTAAGAGTGAAGCGAAATTCTAACAACAAAATATATGAAATGTCCATAATTTAATTGGACGAATACAGCCGATGGGATATCCCATCGCTTTAATCTTCCTCCAACCCTTAATAACTATATCACTCTCTATGTCTGCCGCACATGGCAGGGTAGACAGTGGGAACATAGTTTTAAGACATTCCGTTCCCCACTTTCTGCCGAGTTCTGGATTGCATGTCTAGTTGAGTTGAGTTGAGCTCTGCCACACAACGCCGCGCTTTTTTCCTCGACACCGGAGCGAAGAAATAGAATTATAAACGTAAATAAATATTTTACTTCCTCGAGTAGGAATCGAACTTACAACCGTCGCGTTACAGTCACCTTGTGCCGCTGCGCCACGACGGCCTCATAATTAGATTAATTAGGATAATGAAGAAATATTGAAATTGCTATTGAGAACTGCATTAAAAAGCTTAAAATTCTAGATACGCACTGGACAACGCTGTCTGTGTATTTGCATTTCTTATTATAACCTATATAAACTTTTAAAGCCGCCCAAAAGCAGTTCCCTTAAAGGACCCTTTTATATTTTTGGTAGTCGACGGTGTAAGTCGATACCTGAGCGGATTTAATATTCGATTCAAAATAATATTATAAATCTAAATCTGGCATTCTATACATAAGCTGACGTAGCTGTAACAGTGCATATATTTTACTCTTTCAGTGACATAAATAATTTTAAGTCGTAAGTTATAAGTGATTAGCTATTGTGAATCGCAAAATAAATAACCAAAAATATTAATATTATACGTTTATACGAGTAATTCCATTTCTACGTTCTAGTGTCGAGGCAATGCGCGACGTTGAATTCTGCCACTCAACGCGCAATGCCTCCAAAATTCGACGGAAAGTGGGAAACGGAGTGTCTTAACACTAGGTTCCATCTTGTTGTGTGCGGGACACAGCGTGAAGTTGATTTTATTTTTTTTCATTCCCTACTATCTGCCAAGTTTTCGAGACATTGTGTGTTCCATCGCGGAATGAATGCCGCTGAGTTGAGACTCAGGGAAGTACGAGTAAGTAGTGTGATTAAGTATAAGAAAATATATAGGAATATATAGAAGTGAAATAAAATATATTAATAAATAATTAAATATAATATTTTAAGCATTAACAGGTGGGATTCTGCCAAAAGACTTTTAAATATACTAAATAATATTAAAATAAATAATAATATTTAAATTTTCTACTAATAATTTTGTCTGTTTGTCCCACACACAAATGTCCAAGTAAGTAAGTCGTCTCAGCAGGTCGCCGCCGGTTCAGTGGAGACTGGCTCCGATGTATTCAGTACACCGTGATGAGGGGACAGATAATTAAACTGAAGTATAATCTGTATAGACTATAAATACCTACTTATGATATTTTATTAATAAATTACATAGAAATTATGTTTTTTCAGCTCTTCACTGTTTTCTGGACATAGCGGGGTGGGCAGAGGGAATTTCGGAACCTAGTGTTAAGATACTCCGTCCTCATTAAGATACTTCCGTTTTTTACTTTCCACCACATTCTTGAGGCATTGCGTGTAGGCAAACGCACGTAACCAGAGTGAGGAAATGAAATATTTAAATATTTCCTCAAGTGAGAATCAAACCCACAACCATCGAGTTTACAGTAGCACCTTGTGCCACTGCGCCACCACTGACTTTTCTAATGTTATTAAAAGATTAAGGCATCTTCTAAATTCTGTAAGATCAATAGAGAAGTGAAGTGATATTATTCTGTTTTTGTCTAGAAGGCATTCAGGCATTTTAAGTACTTTAGATTTAGAGATTTACTATCCAAATGTTTAAAAATAGGTAGATACGCTACACGTTGTTAGATGAAAACAGGGAAGTGAAAAACAAATATAACAATATTATTATTTATATTTAACATTTTTCAAATGTCTCAATTGTAAGTTTTGGGGCTTAACGCCGCATACTGCCATATGTTTTTCATGCGTATATTAAAAGCAACTGTTACTCAATTTCTTACTGTAAAATATTACAGATATGAGAAGCAAGCACATTATGCTCTTTTTTATTTACTTCATCTAGCTCCCCATCTACGAGTATGATGTACCTAAGCAGAGACAACCATAACATATCGGGGACGATATTATCTAAAAAAATAGCTTCACGCTGTATCCCGCAAACAGCAGGGTAGGTAAAGGGAACCTAGAGTTGAGTCACTCCGTTCCCCAGTTTCTGCCGAATTGTGGAGGCATTTCGTGTTGAGTGGCAGAATTCAACGCTGCGCTTTACCTCGACACCAAAGTGAAGAAATGGAAATAAAGCGTAAATAAATATTTCCCTTCCTCGAGTGGGGATCGAACGCACAACCGTCGCGTTACAGTCGCACCCTTGTGCCGCTGCGCCACGACGGCCTCATATCATAAACAAAATATTCTAGTTTCTCATAAATAACGATGATTTATATTAATGTGTGCCTGCTGGTGGTTTCTCCCCCGGATTCCCGGCGAGCAGTGGTTTATCAAATTCTAATATTGAAATCGATCAGCTATAAGAAGAGAGAAGCATTCTACAATGTACGGTACATTCCTTATAAAACGCCTTTAATTTGCTTAAAAAGTTAAATTCTTTTGTAAAATTAAATTGTATTTTTTTTGCGTAATATTATTTTGTTTCGCCAATCGGGCATTATCTAAGTCATTTGCTAATTTTATATATAAGAAATAAAAAATATAATTTGTATCCCGCACACAGCAGGGTAGGCAGAGGAAACCTAGTGTTAAAACATTCCGTTTCCCACTATCCGCCGATTTCTGGAAGCATTGTGTGTTAGGTAAGTGGCAGAACTCAACACCGCGCTTGACCTCAACACTAGAGTGAAAAAATGGAAATTTAAATAACATATAAAACGTAAATAAATATATAAATCAACTCTGCCTTGATCCTATACGTATAATTTTTGCGAATTTTAATAGGAATGTTATTTTTTTCGGTTGTTTTCATGAAATATTTTTACTGTATCAAACTTATATATTTTAAATATTTTTTAGTAATTTATATAGACATAATGAATTAGTCTTGTGAATTATCTGAACTAATCATGACAATATATTTAGCTTCACGCTGTTTCCCGTTAAAGCAGGTTAAGCGTAGGGAACCTAGTTTCGTTCATCTCATCCCCCACTTTCTGATGGAATTGCTTTGAAACTCAACGCCGCGACGTTTATTCTATGAGTCTTTACTTTTACGAGTGTACATGCGTTTATATTTTACGAAAATGTTTTTAATACATATAGGTATTATATGTTAATCACATAAAAACCTTAGATGTTTACTTATCTATCTTTTTTGTATTTAGTAAATAAAAATTATCTTTTAATTATAACAGAACGCTCTACATCATTAAAGATGCTGTATAGTCTCATTAAGATAAACATTAAGGGAGGATTTAAGCTTCTTATCTATGCGGTTAGCACGTACTATTGTAGCCCTTTCTTTTGCAGTTTGCTAGTGGGTAGTAATTAGTTTACATTAAACATTAGGTACTTGAATAAAAAAAAACAGCTTTCACGCTGTATCCCGCACACAGCAGGGTAGGCAGAGGGAACCTAGTGTTATGACACTCCGTTCCCCACTTTCCGTTGAATTTTTGGAGGCATTGCGTGTTGAATAGAGGAATTTAAAGCCGCTGTTTGTCTTGACATCAGAGCGAATAAATAAAAATATAAATGTAAATATATATTGGGTCTTAAATAAGTTTATTTAATGATGTATTTACTCACTTTTTATTTTATAATATATAGAAGCAAGTCGTGGTGCTGAGGCACAAGCGTGTGACTGTAAACGCGACAAATTGTGGGTTCGATTCCCATTCGAGGAAATGAGGAATATTTCAATTCGAGGAATATTTTCATTTTTCGCCCTGATGTCAAGGCAAAAGACTGAGTTGATTACGCATTGTCTCTAGAATTTGGTGGAGAGTGGGGAGCGGAGTGTCCTAACACCAGGCCCCCTTTGCCTACCCTGCTACATACAGTGTGAAGCTGAAAATGTACACATGATGCTTCATGGCCAGACATGTCTAATTTTGTTACTACCCTCAAGTCACCAGTCTCAATTGCTATAGCGAAAGTCATTTAAAGCTCCCATTCGCCTTCGCACTTACCATCTAAATTATAAAAACAAAAAAATGTACATATAATCTATATACCAACAAGTATATTAATATTCCAAAAAAATCCGAACCCCATCGTTTATTCTTACAAGACGCACATCAAACGGATCTCGACAGGGTTTCCATTTCGAGCCCTTGCGAGAGGGTAAAGAAAAAAAATATCCAGAAAGTAAAGACGCAATTACTTCTCAACCAAAATAACTTTGCTGCCATTTAAATACCATCCTCCCATAATATAATATAGAAATAGAGTTCACAGTTGCCTGTACACATTTTAAGGGAACCCACTCGAAACCTTGTTGGGACCTCGCTAAAAGCACGGCCGTATCAAAGAAATGCGTCTAATGAATCTATTGATAGCTGCGCCTGTGCATGTGTGTGTAGTATTTTTTAAAACACAAACAGTAGTGTGCGTGTGCGTGCAAGAAGGGGAGACGCTAAGAGACGCTTTCTTCGGCCCCTCGTTTCTTATACAGCGACTGAAGGTCTTTAATGCTTTAAATTTTATAGTAAATTATTTGGACTAGTGAGGCCACTTGTAGCGCAGGGGCACAAGCGAGTGAGTTCGATTCCCATACGAGGAAATGAAGCTCTGGTGTCGGGGAGAAGTGCGGCGTGTGTTCCGCCACTCAGCACGCAAAGCCACCAGAATTGCGGGACGGAGTGTCGTAACACTAGGGTTCATCTGTCTAATCGGCTACAATGGGATATACCGTGAAGCTTAAATAAATAAAATAACTAGTGAAACTCGATAATAATAGTGTTAACGGTTGCCATAGAGTCCAACTGAATCTCTTATATTAAATGATGTATTATTTTTTTTAGCATCACGCTGTAGCAGGGTAGGCAGAGTGAACCTAGCCACCTAGTGCTAAGACAACAGACCCTTTAAGGCATTTTCTTTGTCCACTTTCTGTCGATTTCTGGTGTCATGTATCCATTTGAGAATATTAAAAAAATATAATTACGTTAATTTTTAAACGTTGAATTCATTAAACCTTCTTGCATATAAAAGGTTTGTATATATGTTTGTTTGTTTATATGCATTTACTCGTATATGTATTTATGTATTATATATAAGAAATAGCAAAAAATATCTTTGTGCATCGTTATCTGCCAACTATGGTCTCCTATTATTAGTTTTATATGAAAGAAAGGTTGTAAAGACTGTAAGAGATCACTGACAGTGATAAGGCTTTACGCTATATCAACTCGATACATCAAATATGTATTGCATCTTTGTGCAATATATATTTTTGATTTGTTTTTAAAAAACACACACAAATACATCTGATTTCATACTCAGAGCCATGAAATGTGCTTACAAGACGAAGCTAACATTTAATTTGTAACAATTTTTCTTATAATCTTATATTGATGGTATTGTACATTGTTGAATAAAATGTTAATTTTTCAATTTCCCATGAAATAAAATTACCAAGAAAATCATTAGCATAATTGATTTAAATAATTATAATTGAATTTAACTTATTTTATTAATAAGTTACGATCTTTTTAAATAAAGCTATTTAAAACAGGTTAATCCTATTAATATTATAAATGTTAAAGTTTGTGAGGATGTATGTTTGTTTCATTTTTACGCATAAACTACAGAACGAATTTATTTAAAATAAGTAAATAAATCAGCTTCGAGCAGTATCCCGCACACAGCAGGGTAGGCAGTACCTAGTGTTAAGACACTGCATTCTTCACTTTCTGCCGAATTCTTAGGGCATTGCGTGTTGAGTGCCTTTGCCTCGACACCAGAGCAAAGAAATGGAAATATACTCGGAAATTGAAATAAATATTTTATTTCCTCGAGTGGGGATCGAACCAACAACAAGTCGGTTGAACAGTCACACTTTGTGCCCCTGCGCCACAACTGGCCTATAATATGAAAATAACACAATTAAATTCTTAGTTACCTCGCGTAGGTATCTACTTCCATCGATTGTTTTGTTTGTTCCTTGATTTTGAACACAAATCAATTCGGCAATGTCACACACACACACATACACACACACGACGCGGATTGTACGAAAAAAAGAGTACATAATGTCACACATTAAGAGAGTGCATGGTAAATAGAGATCTAGTTAAACTCTGATGATGAATGAGATCACTGTGTTGTCCTTTAACAGCTTTAATTGATTTCAACATTTTACACAGCTAGGTAGGCAGAGGGAACCTATTGTTAACTTAACTTGTCTTCATGCTGCGACCTCATTTTTTGCCGAATTCTGGAGGCATTGCATGATGAGTGGCGGATCTCAACGCCGCTCTATGCCTCGACATCAAATGTAAATATTTTTCTTTCGTCAAGTGGGGATTGAACACACGACCTGTCGATCCTACAGTCACTAGTTAATCGTGATAATGTCTTAATTCAAATAAAAAGATATACAAATTCGTATAACCTACAAATATTAAGACCAAGTCATCCACCTACAAATCACCCCCTATTCCGCGCGGGTCCGTCGATCGTCTCAAACCCGCACACTGTCGCAACGCACTATTCGCAGTACACGCACACCGCCGCCGCGACTCCGTGAGGGGCCCTACGCCCTTGCAAAACTCCTCCTTATATTTTCTTTATGTAAAAAAATAATAATAGGAGAAAGGGGATCCCAAAATCGATACTCGAATTGCTGTGCTTAGGTACGATTGGTAAACTTTGCGTATTTTTTTTGGCTTAATGTTATATATGAATGAGCATTGAGCAGGGTTCGCGGATGCTTCGATATGAAATAATGATTTTACTTAGCTTACATATACTAAAGTAATTCTTACTTCATTCAAAATAGATAGATTTGTAGTTTTTATATTAAGTTTTTTTCGGTTTCACAAGACAGAGGGAACCTAATGTCACTCTGTTCGTCATTTTTCGCCGAATTCTGGAGACATTGAGTGTTGAGTGGAACTCAACGCAAATAAATAAATTCTCACTAGTGGAAATGAAATGTTAATATTTGAACATTTTATTTCCTCGAGTGGGACTCAAACCTGTAACCGTTTACAGTCACACGCCTGTGCCCTTGCACTACGATTGGCCTCAAAAGTTAAATAATGCATACGATTAAAATATAAAATCTTACCTTTACATATCCAAGTGAAGTCTATATAAACAAAATATTATTCTACTTAAGCTCTTTCTTCCAATACGAAGAAAACGACATAGTGACATATCACCTTCATATATACCTTTGCAAGATTACAGAGAGATTTTTCAAGATTTTTTCACCAAAATTAAACACTGAAAAAAAAAACGCCAAATACAAATAATTAAACGAACATCTCCCAATAAAAACTACACGATACTAACCAAAGCCGTACGTACGTACTCTCTATGAAAGATCTGACCGTTGATGACCCAAATAGCTGGATATCAAAAGAACCGGTTGCCCAAACTAGACTTTGTCTTTTCAAAGCTTTGTGAAGTGAGTCCAGATGCCGCGGATGCTGCGTTTGGATCCAAACTGGTTTATACCTTTGTGATCGGTTATGTTTTGATTTATTTGATTTTTAGTACGAGCGCGCTCACAAAAAGAAGAGGCGCGCTCAACAGGTACCGTTGGTATGAAAAGTGAATTTGGATGTTTTTGAAGTTGAGGATTATTTTAGTGTTAGAATAATAAAGGAAAAACACAGTTACTTTCTTCAAATTCTATTTATATTTTTATTTGATAATTTATTTAGTTTTCTGAGGCCGTCGTGACGCTGGGACACAAGGGTGTGACTGTAACGCGACCGTTGTGGGTTCGATCACCACTCGAAGAAATGATTTATTATTTATTAATATTTTAACTTCTTCGTGTAACACTAATAATAAGGCGTAGGTTCATCTATTTTTGTAAGGTGGTAAATAAAAAACTTTTATACATATTGATTATTTATTTAAATTACAATGGATATACTAAACTAATTACTAAATTATTTATTACATTATAAATACATTTAAGACACAAATTTTAATATTTAATATAAGAACTGCTTTGGAAGTTTTTGCCGACAGTACTTTGCGATCTTTTTATTCTCGAGTGTCACTTTCGATGTTTGTTTTGTGTTAAACCGCTAAATGAATATATTTCCAAATAAAGAATTTACTCGTGCAATGCTTTATTTTTCTTATTTTACGTATTTTCAGCATTTGAATATACATATGTTAATATTTACTTAATTAAATTTATATATTAGAAGAAGCAATTAGATTTAGTTTCTTTTTTTAGAAAAACCAATTAAAAACTTAATAATTCAATTTTCTTTTTGTAAAATTAAATGAAAAAGGACTTAATTTTTTTAACATTATGTCAATTAATACTAATTACAATAAATAAGAACTAAATTACAAATATATGCTTAAAATCGGAAAACGGCTTTTTTATCTGAATTAAAAAATAATTTTACTTGTGAGGGTTTAACGCGTAACCTAATCTTTATAAGACATGACTAAGAAAAAATATTGTAAAAGATTTTTATATGAATAATATATTTAAATTTCAATAAGAAAAATTAAATAAGCATATCAGAGGATACAATTATTGGTCTGAAACAGAATACGTGGATCATCCATGAGGGTGAGGACCGGTCCAGCAGCTGTATATTTGTTTGTCATTCTAATGAGATATGAGATTTATTTTTACATTTTTAAGTTATATTCAATTTTAATAGAATACACTATTCTTATTTTATGACTTCTATGTTAGATAAGTGTTTTTATCTAGGTACTCCTAAATTTGCCAAGCGGACGTACAGTTGAATATAACAACGATTGGTCGAAAATGATATTAAAATAATGAGATAAAGTAGATTATAATACAATATTTTTTAAGAGTTCTTATGTTAGAGTTACCAATGACTTAAGTTTTCTTCACTTTTAGATTTTGTTTTGTTTTCCAAAAGTATTCATAATTAACCACCAAGGTAGTATTTTATTAAATGTCCATAGACTCGTAATTTGTTATAATATATAAGTTAAAAGTCAAACTAGAATTAATTATTTTATTAGGCTATTATTACTGTGGTTTAGATATAAATTATTCGAATTGAATCGGATGTTTTTTAACGTAAATTTTAAATAAAATATAAATTTTTGTTTACTTAATGTCAAGTTGAATACCAGTAAATTGTACTTATGTACCTGTATTAATAAATATGTAAATTGAAACCATTATTTTTTTTTAACACATATATTTTAGACATTCTATTCCCCACTAGATAGCGCTACAAAATGAAGCAACAGAGACATTGCGTTGAAAAGCGGTACTAGTAAATTTTATACCGACCTCTATTATCTAATGGGTGTATACTTTTTATTAGACTACTGTACCACAGATGGTGCTACTGAGGTCTTTCACTAACTTTTAATATTACCATTTTTTTTGGGTTTTTATTTATTAATTACTCTTACATTTTCAAATATAAGATTATACAAAAATAAAAATAGAAACTACAGAACTATAAGAGGATAATACACAATTTATTACATTTGTAAACAATTACATTGATTATTTGTTAAAAAACGGCTTTAACTATTGAAATTGATAAATTTTAATTAAATAGACAGAGAGCCTAAAAGATAAATTTTCATATATTATTAATTATTTTGATTTTCTAGTATCCATTTTCATTTACATTTCTCGACAAAAATATTTAGTTATTAGTCCTAGTTTCCCGCTTCTAATTGTGTCAATTGTTCAAAATGGCGGTCAATCTTCCACAGAGTAGGCAACACTCCTTTGAAAAACGCAATTTTTCGCGTCAATGAAGCGTTCGAAAGAAAATTATTGAACGGACCTGTCCTAAATAGATCTATATTTATTTTTTATCTGTAGCATTTATTTACTTGTAATAAGGTTGAATTTAGTGTTGAATATTATTTTGTAATAGTGTTTTATTTTTGTAGAATATTAGGCATTATCTGTGCAACCATGACCTGCTAAACACTAAACGGTTACCGATCCCTATTAAGGTTAATATTCGCTTAGTGAACCTTTAGTTTGGTAATGCTTAGATTTTTGGGTTGCGGGTTGCGGGTTCCATTACTACATATACCTACACACCATTCACCCAAGGAAATTACATATTACATAATTCTAATTACTTCGCTCTGATGTCGAGGGAAACCGTGGTGTTAAGTTCTACCACTTAACACGCAATGCCTCCAGAATCCAATGGGAACGGAGTGCCCAAAAACTATTTTCCCTCTGCCTACCCTGCTGCGTGCGGGATACGGCGTGACGCTTAAAAGTAATTTAAAATATAAAAAGTCGTAGATATATGTTACATATCTATGGGTATGCTTTGGACCATTGTCATTAAACACGAGAGGCTTGAAACAATTATTTTGTTGTAGGTACCCAGCAATAAATTAGCATTAATAAAAAATTGCATTGTCTGTCCTTATATTATAAGGTTTTGCGAAATCGCGGGGCTTCTGATTTATGTCCGTCTCTTCCGACGTCCGGCATCATTATGCTAATATGGCGGCGTTAAAAGGGTTAGGTTAATTTTTCATTCATACGATATATTGGTGCGTGTTGAAAAATCAAGTAATTTTGCTTTTATTATACATAATGTAAAATATTATATAAGCTACTTATGGAAAATAATATACCATACAAATAAGCCAAAATCAAAATTAAGTAAAATACAAATAAAAATAATAAATGTCAAAAGTATTTTGACTTTGGAATTGTAGTATTTAGTGACATATATTCGAATTAGGTTAGAAATCATTAAGTTAACATTAGGTGTATGTTTGACTACAATGCAACGCAATATACCTACTTATTAAAAATATACCTACTTATTAAAAACATGCCTACTTATTAAAAATATACCTACTTATTAATAACCTACTTATTAATTCATAATTCATATTTAATATTTTTTGTGTATGTTTTTGTTTGGTATTTTGAATAAACTAATATCGTTCATTACCTTGTATGTCAGTCATGTCATTATTTCTATTACATTGATCTAATATAATACAAAAATAAATGATGAAATTGAGCATAATGATCCTTAAAATGTCATTGTCAGTAACGAAATAACATTTTTGTTTACTTTTCCTATACTAAAGATGAAACATATAAAAATTAAAAAAGGAAAAAGGCAACTTTTCACACTTTCTCGCGCACACCACAAAGTGGCGCCGCGACGCCATTGCTGGTTTTTCTTGCCGCCGTTAAGCGTTTGGAATTTGTTATTTTTCCGTTTATCGTAATTAGTGCTTGATGAAAGCTGAAGAATAAAAAAAATATTATAAAATACTTTTTAGATAAATTTTGTTTTAGTTTTTTAGTTTTAGTTTATACAAATGAAATACATATATTTATATATTTCAATTTGAATATATTATGATTCTAATTGTTTGTTCTTCTTTGTCACGAAAAAACTGAACAGAGCTAAATGAAACTTTACAGTAATATAGTTTATGCGTCGTAATAACATATAAGCTATAACGTATGAAAAGATTTTATATAATTTATATATAATATAAACTGATAAATTTAAGCGGGCGAAGCCGCGTTTGCATTAGTTATGTAATAAGGCTCATTCAGTAGGCTTTAGAATTCGAAATGGCACATTCAGTAGGCATCTACAATTTCGAAGTGGCATTAAAATATCTATGAAAAAAATATAACTGAAAGTTTAAAAAATATTATATACCTGAATTTATTATTGTATTTTGTATCCTAAATGGTGATGGCATCATCAAAAACATAAAATAATAAATCTATTTTAAAAATATATTGTTCTAATTTATTCGTTTTGTACAATGTTTTCATATTCGAACTGTAATAGAATTTTTACGTGTAAAATGTGCCTATGTATATTTTTTTATCTAAAAAAATCTATGGAAAAAACTAAAGTAGGTATCTATGTCCAGTTTTTAATATTATTCTGTTGATTTTTTTATTTGATTAATATTTTTGTATAGTAAGAAGTTAGGAAGAAAAAATGAGCTTCACGCCGTATCCCGCATACCTACCCTGTTGTATGAACATTAGGTAAAGGTCACTTAATATCAGGCAAAACACACCTAATACCAGGCAAAGGGCACTTTCTGCCGAATTCTAGAGGCATTGCGTGTTGAGTGGCAGAACTCAACGCCGCGCTTTACCTCGAAAGAAGTTAGTGGTTAATAATATTTTCAGCTTTTTAAGATAACTTTTTCTAAACGAAAATCAGTTCCTTTGTACATCAAAATTATATTTACATTGTAGTTTGAAGGCTTCAAAATGGAGTTTCGCCGTAACTGTTTTTAACCATCATAAAGTAAGACACAGCTACTTTTCGCTTTAACAATTTTGGTACAGAAAGCTAAGCACATAATATTTAAAATTTTGCAAATTATCAAGAACCGACTTTAAAAAGTGATGATTCACGAAACTAAGGATTCATTACAAACAACCAGTGAATATTGATATAGGCCCGAAATTTAATATCAGATATTTCAACCCACACAGCGATAAGAACGAAACTAAACGCACACACAGTTAAAACACAAACACATTGGAGCGTAAGAGGGGTGTCTTTGTTACCCATTAAGGAAGAAGGGTTCGAAGACGGGTAGGGGTTGGGTGGCTGTTTTGTATTCAACCCGCTCGGTCGTTTACGATTTCGCGCGGGATACTTGTAGATCTCCATGGCCGTGGCGTTACGTCGTAATGCTTGTGACGAACCGGAATTTCTTTATTAGAGGACGGCTTTATTGTTGGACTTCGGGCTATTCGATTTACGTGGGAGTATTTACTTCGAGTAGATCGCTTGTCTGAGATCGCACTTTAATCCTTTGGATGGGTGTTCTCGTATCGTTGTATTTATTATCTATAAAATATTTATTTTGGTTAAAATTTTCATTCTGATGAGGAATGAGACTGATATAAGTTGTAAGTTAAATATTTCAGAAAGTTCCATTAATTAATTAATTTAAGTTATTTTAATAAATATAATTACAGTTTTAGTAAAAGAAGCACATTTTTATTAAATAATAAGATAAAAGTATATAAAATGAAATTGAATAATAATTTACATAATTTTTCCGCGAGCGTGAAAAGTGGCGAACGCAAAAAAAAAGTTAGACGCAGAACGGAGCCTTACAAGAAGACAATTTAATGCAAATCTCTTTCCGCCGCTTTAGCATTCGACCAACAAAATGGCCGTAGGGTTATCTCAGCCGAGTATTTTAAAAAATGTAAGATAATTAAAAAAAATTAAATAAGTGGAGATGAGAAAAATCTATCAGATGGAAAGACGACATCGTAAAGAAGGCAGATGACATTGGAAAAGGTTCATATCTAAAGCTAGACTTAGAAGAGGCCGTAATGATAATAAGATATTGTGATTAGACATTGTGGTTAGTTGAAATTTTGTCATTTAAGTTATAAATTACAATATAAAAATAACATTAATTTTGTTTTATATTACATTTTTTTGTTTTATATCTTTTCTTTAAAATTTTAGTACACTAATTAGCTATGTGAATACAAAAATGAAGAAAAACAATTGTTTTGATATTTTTCGACAAATTTTAAAACACAGAAATTAAATATAAACTATTGCTTAAGTAGGTATATTCATAAGATTCTTATTTTAAGAACGACGCAACGACAGCCCTACTTAAGTCGGATGTGTTAAAATTATTTTTCTCTACAGTTTTACTTACGAGCGTGGATTTTTCTTTTCTTTAGGAAATGAAGCTGGAAACTTTAGGGATGGTAGATTTCTTTATTCATTTAAATTATTAAAATCGCGTTAACTTACGTAGTGCGCTTAATGGCTTCCATTTTTAAGATAAGTAACGTTCCTACAAAATGCAACGGTGAATATATATTTTTATTAGATTTGAATTTTTGTAGAAATTAGATTATATATTTAGGATTTTATATGTTTATTAGGCACTAACATGTGATATATTATTTTATCATAGCAGCAATTCTTAGCCAACAGTGTGCTTGGGCGTTACATGTTTAAGTGTACAAACGATGATTTTGAGTTCGATTTCCAATCTTTGAATGGAATGTTTACTTATTTATAAATTTTCTAAGTTAATAAAATCCGTTGATTTACGTCACTCTAGCATTATTTGTTCGTCTTAAGAATGGGCGGAATGTAGAGAACGGTTTGATTCAATAACAAATGTCACAGATGGGAAATATTATTTATTATTAAGCAATAATCAATACATTTTTTTATATTTAATTCAATGTATAAACGTTTGTATTTATTTATTTTTATTTTTTTAATAAGGTTAGATAAACTACGTAAAACATATTTTTATTTATTGAAAAAAAAGGCAAGTGTATGGAAGGACTACTTGTTGGTAGGTAAATGATGTCCATCTTAAGAGTCAAAATGTCTGCATTTGCCTTGTACAAATTTTCAGCAATACGTAATTGAAATATATATATATATATATATATATATATATATATATATATAACCTACCTAATAAACAAACGAGTGCCTTGAGAAGTTGATTATCGTTGGAAGTACAGAGAAAAATCCAAAAGATCAAGAGAGGATGAAGAGACCCATTCATCATCATCGTCATCACTATCCGACAGATCTGACCAACTCAAGAATCTGGACAAAGTTCTACAGTTTTGCTAATATTGCAACTGACTGACAAGAGCCGTTAGAAAAAATTGTCATTTGTTCCAGGTTCCACCGACTTCTCATCAAGATCAAGAACTACATATATCCATCCACTAACCACAAAAAAGATATGTATTATGTACCCAATATTTATTGATGATATCATGTATTTTAAGGGAATTTTATCTATATAGCTATATAAAAGGCCCTTTTATATTTTATATAGGTTAATGGGAACATGTCCATGTACCCATTGACTGAGGTAAAAACGCACGCACAGCCGTTACCGCTGAAGGTAGAAACGTGAAATTTGGACAGATGTTTATTTTCATAATGTGAACAC